>JANVCC010000067.1:4483586-4559872 GCA_025345505.1 Todiramphus chloris collaris
GCCTTCTCTTCCACTGCTTCCCCCTCCCTAAATCAAGCAAATACGGTTTGCCTTCTCTTCCACTGATTCCCCCTCCCTAAATCAAGCAAATACGGTTACTCCTAGTTTCTTTCAGAGGCTGTGCCAAGAATTGAAAAGTAATAGGAAAAAAAGTGTAGATTTTCTTCAAAACAGTACAGTTTCAAGCTCAGTGGCATGCTGTTACTTTCAAAGATTTCAAAAAAGAAATCTTAATAAAAGTTCTCACAAAACCCATCTCTTTGTGCGGCAGTGACATCGACTGTGTTAGTTAAGGTGTGCTGCTACATCTTTCCTCCTAAAGAAACTCTATTTAACTTGCTAGAATGGCTATTTTACGTGTTTTAATTGGACAAAATCACAAAATTTTCTAAATTCCTACACCTCTAATTATAGGTTTACCTTTAAATCACCATACAGAAAGCCAACCTTGCCTGCTCTTCCTGCACCCCCTGTCATCACTGCTAGCACCATCAATGTGACAACAAGCCACAAATGCTTCTTGGCTTTTCACCTGTGAAGAGCTCTTGGCCCTGAAGCATTTACAGCTTCAGTTGAGGCAGGCTTCACACAAAACTCTAGGAAAAGGGTGTTTGGTACAGATTTTTCCATTTTCAGGCCAGTTTTCTAAGGGAACAGACGCTCATGCCATTTCTCCTGTCCATCAGTCCTCCCGCAGCAGCATATACCCCATTCCACAGGGGAAGAGAAGTCTGACAGAGGATGAGTTACGTTCCTGCAGACTCTTCAACATCCCTGTCTGGTGAGCAGAAGCCCAAAAGGAAATACCCAGAGGGTTTCCCAGAAGGCAAAAACACAAAGCGAGTGCAGCATGAGCCTGTTAGCCTGCTGGGCTGCCCATCACCGTACGTGTGCCAGTGAGGTGGCCAAATGGGGGCCTGTGGGGGACCCTGCCTGTTTGCCGGCAGTGGGAGGAAGGAAGGAGGACTGCAAGAAATGTCAAGGGACCAAGTGAAGCAGCTGAGGAGGAGCACTGAGACTTAGCAAGAAACAGATTTCATTAGTTCTTTTCCTCATGGGAGAAACTGTTATTTTATTATGTAAAAATTTTATATATATATATATTCTATATAAATGAGAGCAAAGTCCATCTCTTTCAGTTTTCATTCCCTCAGCTGAACAGCCAATTAAGAAACAAAATCACTGCTATTGAAAGCACATGTCTGTGGGCATATACATACATACCCAAGGAGTATGGTGCAGACACCAGTGGTGTCCAGTCTCACCAAATATGTGGTGGTAAAAGATCCTGACTGTGTGTGCCTGTCAGCTAGAGAGACAGACAGACACCCATGGGCAGTGGGCTGAATTTGCTCATTACAGGAAAGCATTTGCTGACTCCTCCACACCTGCAGTGCCACAAGCTCTCCACCCAAGCTGCCAAACTCTGTCTCCTATCAACACACACTGTCCCTCTACTATTTTAGCAGAAAGTGTTATTTTTCCTACAAAGGCAAACCCTCCCAGGTACCTGCTTTTCAGGGCAGCACTCGCTCAGCAACAGCTTTCCTCTGTCATGAGAAAACTGACAACCCAAAGCCTCTCTCCCTCTTCACTGTGTTCACTTCACTGCATTTCAGGAGTTTTAATTGTTCCCCAAACCACAGAGGCACCCCACAGCCGTGACGGCTGGCAGGAGCCCCCAGCGTATTTCCACGTTGATGGGAAGTTAGTCTTTCTCTGATGGGTTTACAAATAAGCCCCTATTCTCGCAGCAGCCAAATGTTTCATTTTAGGCATTTTATCTATGTAAACCAAACAGATAACAAGGAGAGCAAAGACCTTTAAAATATTTATGAATAAATTTAAGTCCTAAAGCTTTCTACTGCAGAGCGATAAGGAGCAAATTCTCACATAAGACGTCAAGGCATGCAGAGCAACTTATTTTATCCGAGTTCAAAAAGAGCAGGTTTGCATGCAGAGAAAGAAAGTAAGCAAAAATGAGCTATATACAGATCTAAAGATAGATACAATATACCATGAAGGCAATATGCAATATATTAATGTAACAAAGCATAAAGACTAAAACAATATGAAAGCTTTTTCAGCCAAACCTAGAAACTATATATATACTGAAGTAACGATTGAATACTTTCTGATTCATTTACTGTTATGACAGCAGTCAAAAGTCGCACAAATACAAAATAGCATTTTCATGTTCAATGTGGATGCAAATTATTCTCATTTTTTCTCAGTTGCAATGGCACTTATTTTTCTCATAAGTATCATGTTCTGGGAATCCTAAATGTGAAAATAAATGGCTTCATTTTGTTGCTTTGGTGTACTTAGTTTAATGAAAATAAAGCATGACTTAGCGTGAAGGTCAGTGTTCAGTATGCATAACAGCAGGAAAATTAACAGAGTGCTGGGTCACAGTGAGAGAAACAGGGACTTGAAATAAGTTTGAAAAATAACTCAGTGCAGCAGGATCACAGGAACACTGAAATACCACAGAGGTCTGGATGGTGTCACCTCTCTGAATTTGTCACCATCTGAAGACAAGAAAGGAAGAAGGGACAGAAAGAGGCAATGCCACAGTTCAGTAATGTCAATCACCTGTTCGATACCTTTCCCCTGAATCAAGCCATATTTTCCTAACTTGCCTCCTTCATAGCTGCTTTTAAAACTTTAAAGCTGAAATTAAAGCCACCTCAGATGATGAAAAAGAAATTCAATAAATGCATCGGAAAATAAACTGTCCATCTCCATATAGGGCATAGAACACTGAAGCAACAGCACCTTTCTATTCTTAGCTATGTTTTCACCTAAATTTTGCGAACCCACATGTAGAAACAAAAAAGAAAAACCCCAAACAAACCCCAAAACCCCACTATCACCATTGCCAAACACTGCTTGGACAAAATGTTTTCCTCTTGAAACATGACAGTTTTTTGAGCACGAAACGTTTCAGCAGAAATTGTCAAACTCCTTCCCTTTCAGAAGAAATGAGCCCATTTTCCCAAGCCTCTCATACCACCTTGACAACTCCTAGGCTGGCAGACCAGTTGTGCACATGGGAGACCAAAAACCACGCTCCCAGATCTCATGACAGCTTAAGCAACTCCAGTGATCTCTACTTAAAACTTGACATATGCCAAAGCTGTAATTATTTAAAGATCATCCTGTGGGAGAACTGCCTCTAAAATTTGAAACACCCTTCGGAAAATATTTTTCTGCATCCTTCTTCTAGAGTAAATTATTGCCATTTAGAGTGTCATTATGACACAGCACATCTGGAGATTGAGAATCACAAAGTGAGGGTGTCTGTACTACAGTCCCTAATTTCAAGGCAGTCAGTTCTTAGAGAAGAACAGTAAGAACAATACTAATCCAGGCTGGTAATACTACATCACTTTTCCTCATACGGGACCACCTAGCCAACCGTGAGGACACATGTAGCGCATACGCATCTGGGCAAGAAAGCAGTGGTGCAAAGACAGTCTCAAATCCTGCAAAGTTTTAGCAGAAAAGCATCAGCTTTTTGAAATGCCACTGACTCCAGTCAAACAACTTGGTTCAAGACGTTATTCAGTGTGCAAGACCGCTCATGCATACCTTTCCATGGGGGAAACTAGGCAAATTTTGGAAGCCTATGAAACACATTGCTGCCCAGACAGTCGCAGATCCTGACTGCCCGTGCTAGTTCTTCTTTGGAAGCAGAACTGAGAAAGACACACAAAGACGAGCAAGCATCCTTTGAGCTGCACTCTTTCTGGGGAACAGGCAATTCTATTCAGGTCAAGAAAAGCTCACCTCCTAAAATGGCAATTTATACACCACTGTGGCTTGTAGGACCAGCTGGCATTGCCTCTCACTGAATGATTTACAATTTACATGAAGAACAACTTCAGAAGTCTAAATATTTTACTGCAAAAGGTGCAAGAGCAGAGATATTTTCATTGTTTTATTCTAAAGTAGGTCACAAATGTCCCACTGGGAGAGGAAGCCCTTGTACAACAGTGAAGGACCTACTCGTGGTAACTGCAGACTGGAGAGACCTGAGGGTCATGTTTTACATTCAGACAGAGAGTCTGCCACTGGCAATAACATCTCCTTGACACAATGCCCGTGCCTACACCCATACATTAACTCCTGTTACAGCCCCATGAACAGCACGGTGAGAAATGAACCCATGTGCCATTAGCAGCTGAACTGGTCACCTGCAAAGGTGGAAAGGGCTGCTTCACTGGCAGCCATATCTCGCAGAGCTGCCTCTTCTGTCACTCTCTCCGCAGCCCTTCTCCTTTGCCACCCAGCCCTTTCAGTACAGAAGGATCAGGCTGCTTGGCATTCTTCTCCCTATTTTCTCTCTGGGCGATTTGCTTACTCATCTCATTATTATTCACTGTCTCGCTGAAATTCATTTCTATCCTGGAGATAGTGATGGTGGAAACAGATGAGACAGAAAGGAAGTTGCTTTTGTACAGAGAAGGAAAGACAACTGTAAATAGAGCATGATATTAAAAGGCTGATGCCTGACACTAAGCAAAAATAGCATCATCTCCAAGGAACACTTAATTTGCTGTAAAGATTGCCAGATATGTGAGGATCTTTAACCTTCACAATTATTCACCCGGGAGGCCTCCTGATCTACATGGCCAACACATTTCCTTTTGGGACAGCGATGGGAACTTCTCTTTGAAAAGGGATAATTGTGTCAAACATGTTTAAGGGCAATAACTGGCATTAAGAAGAGAAGAAGGCACAAAAACAGAGCCTAATCAGTGGCAAAGTAGAAAATTAACATGTAAATTAATAAACACAGGAGTTTAGAATATGAAAGTAATGAATGACAAGCAGATTATGACTTCTCTGTGAGTGTGTCAGCTCCCCAGAAGAAACACAACGGGCAGTTTTGTTTCTTGAGCAGCTTTGCTTGTATGTATGGAAGAAGTGAGCTCACCCACTTTTCTCCATCCTATTGATGGTAGACTGAATGCAACAAGAGACAAGCATCATCAGAATACATAGGTAACAACATCAGAACACATAGAAAATCTTGCTTTAAGTTCTGTAGAGCTCATAGTCAAAACACATCTGTCAGCAGCCTACGATGCAGACTCCCCCAGTCTGCACCTTGGCCAGCAGAAAGGGGAGCAAGTGGGGCTTGCAGCCCCTTCATAAACATATAACTGGCCTCTGCCCTCTGCCAGAATTGCCAGGGGGAGAAGCCAATTGAACTCTGCCTTGTGCAAAGCACCGCTGAGGCTGTAACAGAAAGGCATTAGCTCCAGCAAATGGGGTGAACAAGTGAACTGGCAGCATGTAGTCGTTCCTAGGAAACGTGAAAATGAACTAGAAAAGTCACTGGAGTGGAGCTTCACCTTTAAACACATCTGAAAAACATCTATCCACCCAAGAGCTGGAGTGGGACAAACCGTATCAGTTCACGGGAGCTCAATACAACAATGTGCAGAGAAAAATGACCAACTGAGCATCACAAATCTTTGCATCTTCCAACTAAAAGCAGCACTGCTGTGGGTGCAGATGGGTGTGAGACACAAGCACAGAAGCGAGTGCCCTGGGGCTGGGATGGAAACTGCACTGGCATATCGCATCACCTGAAGGTGAGTCTTCATGAGTAAAAAATAAACCTGAGAAGCATCTGCATCACCTTGTCCCAAGATTTCTGTTGTGAACTTACTGGTTCAGAGAGCAGCACAGCTTCTGTCAGTGCTGCAGCATGGCTACAAGCATATAGTTAGTGTCCCTCTCTGCAAGGCTGCCTCTGGGATTTTTAGAGGGGGAACAAGTAGTCACACTTCAGAAGTGTCTGATCAGAAGGTAAACTCATCTTCTTACAAATAAATTTTGTCTGCTGTATCTCTGAAAAGCCCTCACAACTACAATGAAAGGATAAAGGTGAAAAATCTGTCTTTTCATACTACATTTGCTGTTTCGAACATACTGACTGTACATTGTTAATAGAGAATAGCTTTCAATAGTGTGTAACCTGCAAAGGAAGAAGGTTAATGTCTTCGTAGCTTGTCAGAAATGCTGAAGCATTAAAACAGATACAATACAGGAACTCTGCACCTAACCCTTACCACATGGATTAAAGATTTTGTTTTAAAACTTGGTTTTCTTTCCTTTTTACAAAACCTTAAGAAGGGAAATTTAAGGTTGCAAAACAAAGCACTCAACAATATGGAAATGGTGAAGTAAGAACTGTATTACCTTCTTCATCTGAAGGAGGAGTCTCCAGATGGGTTTTGAACAATCCCATACTGTTTCTCAAGTAATGAAATATCAAAATAATGCTGTTTCTAGGCTACCTCAGCAGTCAGCAGCATTAAATTCAATAGGATTTTCAATACATTGCAAGGTTAAGTGTGTGTGTGTGTATATATATATAAATATATATATATGTATGTATATATGGGGTGGGTATATGTATATAAGGTATGCTGCTTTGCTGTAGTAATATTAGGGTCATGTTGTCCCATTCTTAAAAGAAATTATCACTTTAACACTACATGTTAAAGTTAACGGAAAATTAACCTGAGTGCTTTTTGAAGTCACTGAGATTTAAACCAGAAATCCCTATTTGATATCTGACTTCTTCCCCTCCAAAATGTGAATTATATGACCCAGTCCTTTCACCAGTACACAAGTGGTTTGTTTTCTTTTTCCAGCATAAGCTATGAATACACTCCTTTTCTATTTCTGTCCTGTGTAAACACATTTTTCCCAGGACTTCCATATTTCAGTACATGGAGGGTATGCTGCAAATAGCACATACATGCACTTAAGTCTCAAACCATGCATGTTTCATTTTATGTATACAGTAAAATTACTATACCCTGACTAGATCCAAACAGGACCTCAAACCCCAGATCATTCACAGCCGAATTTATGTATTTGTGCTACAATTCACACCTAAAATGAGACTCTAAGAAGACATAATAACAAAATGCTATTAAACTACAAAATAGAGTCAAACTAAAATATCTTTTAACATTATCAGTATCACTCTAAGTTAAAACAGTTCATCAACTCATACTTCCCCATTACTTCTTCTAGGAGGTTAGGGAATACTTTTTACTCTTTTTTAAAATTAAATTAATTTTATATTCAGTGTCAAGTGCTATTTCACAGCACAAAAAGGGAAACATTTCACTTCTAAGATGCTTTGACTTTTCAGTAATGTGTCTCCTTGTTTTTCCAGCTGGAATTATTCACTGAAGGTGCACCTCATTTTTATTTCATGTTCAACCAAATTCTCTAACAGAAATTAACTACTTCTTAGTGAATTGATTATTTTATTTAATATGATGAATCATGCAAAAATACTCAATGTGGCCTTGTATGAGAATGAGAAAAGAGAAACAAGTGTTCAGATCTCACCCATGGCCTAATCTTGACTTATTAGCTCACATATGGGTCTCATCTGCTTCAAGCTGAGTTTAGGAAGCGTGTAAATAAATTAACATCATCTTTGAAAGCTAAGAGGGGACCAGCAATAAAACATAAAATACTGGGAAAGAACAACGTCTGACTAAAAACTCTACAGATATTGAAACAATTATGTGATAATTTGTATATTCATTATATGGATTACAGGACTTAAATGATGTCTGCTCTGTAAACTCTTTCAGGAATGGCAGAGTCGCCTTGATATGAAGTCAGATTTTTAGGATGCTTGATGAAACACGATTCACCTCTTTAGTACATTTCTCCAGTGATAGTGATATATTCAGAGGAAAAAGTATTGCTCCCTTTTGAGGGAGAAAAAAAAAAAGGTACATATACAGGACTAAGATCTACCAACTTTTCATGCCAAATATAATCATACTTATCATACCGATCTATTTAGACAATATAATATTGCTAAACCAGTTGTTACGGTTGATTAATTCAAGCCCTTCTTGTTAAAAACAGATGGCACATGCAAGAATAACTAAACACATTCTGGAGGGTATCCGATGAGAAACTCTCATTATATTTCACTACTTTCTTATTTATACAGAGCAATAGTGGCTAGACCACAAATAATTACAAAATATAAACAAAATGGAAGGCTGAAAGCAGAGACCAATTCATTACGTGTACGGACAAGTATTTTTGTGGGGTTTGAGCAGATTTCAGCTCAGGATCTTCCTGGTCTTCACAGTAAAACAAAAAAACCAAAACCAAAACCAAAAAAATCCTACAGAATAAACCCTCTTCTTGAAACATCGTTTAGAAATATATCTCTGAAGAGAGGTAGCATTTTCCTGAGTTCCTGTAGTGTTCCTGTTCGATTGTACTGGTCTACTGCCCATTTATCAAGCCTTTTGTGATGGCCTGATTGACTCATTACACATCCTTTATTTGTCTAATTTTGAAGGTCTGTTAAATGAGAGCTTGGAAAATGCTCTAATAATAGTAATGCTGACCTCAATGTTCTTTAAGATAAAATGCCTGAAATTAAAGAAAAGCCACAGGAGAAGGGAAATTACAGACTCTGCTGCCTGGCCTGAAACCCACACCTTCAACAAAGGTGAAGGGAGCAGCTGGGATGCACAAAAGAGGAAACGGCCAAACATACCACTACCACTTGAGAAACGTAATTAGGCATCTGAAAGGCAGAAAGTCAGAGCTAAAGCCTATCAGGGCACCGGTCAGCAGTTGTGGCTAATTTTGACATTCAAGGGACAGGAAGGAGGAAGCACCAGAGACAGGCAACAGGGACCATATGTCAACAGCTCCATGATACTCATCCATGACCTTGCAGCCTGCTCCTCTGGGAACTGCCACAGTGGTGACCAGATCCAGCCCCTCTGGGACACACTGACAGACTCACATACATTCCAGCAGCACATACAGCCTGGCAGCATGAGGCATCAGTTTCCACAAGGTGCCCAGGCCCCGCACTCTGACACAGCAATGCAGCACCAGCCCAACAGCCCTCATCTAGATGTCTGCTCATGAGAATCCCACTGCCCCTCACATTCCCAATTCAAAACCACACCAGCATGGTACAGCTATAGGCACTCTGTCTGTATTTCCATCTGCACTATTAATGCCCAGGGCATATGTCTCTTTTACTAAGGCAAGGACTGCTGCTGGAAGGATGGGCAGAAGCCACGGTGTTCACCAGGCAGGCAGAAAAAGCTTGTCGCCCTGAGCAAAATCAGGGCACTACTCCAAGCACCTTTCTCACTCGGAAAGTGAAGAGGACAATGGAAATAATTGCTAAACTTCATCACACTTCAGCCTGAAACGACGCATACAGGCTTTCAGCAGCTGTGAGACCTCTTGCGCCTTCTGCACAGCACTGCCAACGATTCCAACAAAGACCCAATAAAATAAACAGACCAACTTCTTGGGAAGCCCCAGAATCACTATGTGATTTCTTAGTGAAGAAATCTACATTTCCCCTTCATAATAAGCATTCAAGACCTCACAAGGAGATAAAAACAACATCTTGAGTTGAGTCCTCTCTAGGATCATGTGTCATGTCACAACCTCAACATAGCTTTCAAAAGGGGAAGAGTTTAAAATTTAGTCCTATTCCTACAGCTAAAAGGAGTTTTCCTTTTAGCTTCCTTCCTATTACTCTCTGAGATACACGTTTTTAAAAATTGAACCTCATGGGTTTCCTGGACTTACCTGAGGCAGACATCTCCCTCTGCCTCCACCCCACCTGTAGTCTCCTGATTTGGCCGGCTCTCAGGAACACCAGGGAACAACCCCACTGATTTCCTTCTCAGAAGTGTAAAGAAAGGAAATTTTGTGTGAAATGGGATGCTGCGTCCAAAACTGGTGTTCCCAATACACTACTACCATATTAGGATGGATTACACGCTTTGCTTTCCCTGTATCCTGCAGCCTGCTAGAGTCGAGAGCTCTCCAGGTTCCCAGAAATACTCCACAGCAAACACAACTGCAACAGGACTTGGGCTATAAGGAGTTAGTCTGTGACAGCTTTCAGTCAGGAACAAAGCCTGATGTGAAAAGAGCCAAAAGGAATTTTCAAGGAAATAAACATTGTAGAAAAAAAAAATAAAATGAAGCAAGTGCGTGCAGGACTTATGCATGAAACTGCGGAGAAGAGAGCCACATACAAAGGCTATAAAGAGTATGCAACTGGCTTCTCTCAATTAGAAGTCCACTTTAAATCCCTTTTTATTAGGAACTGTAGCTTTCCTTTGATTTTCTGTGATTACACTATACCAGTATTATTATGAAAAGTAACAAATTTGCATTTTCAAGACATCTGGAAAAATTACCTTCTCCAGTTGTCCTTGACAGGAAATTCAGGCATAGAGTATTTTCATACTCTTACTACCATAAACATCAACCTGCGAACTCCGTGGTCGTCCGGCTCAACATTAATGCACTCCACCAAGTCACGGCTACGATTCTCCTCATCACAACAGCCTCTAATTCCCAGTGTACCCTGTCCCATGTAAACTCAACAATAGGTTAATAATAACTATCATCTGTTTCTGAGCAAATCCTCCTTCATCTTTTTCCAAAAACAGGATATGCTGAGACAAGAACATGGCACACAAATAGAAGCTCTAGAGCAAAACACACGAAGGAAAAAATCACTGCATATGCACATTTGGACACAAACTCACTTTCTCCCCATTGGGCTTTTTGCTCTCAGCACTCCAATTACCCTATTTTATTTTTTTTTAAAGCTCTCTCTTTCTCCTTTCTTCTGGTTTGCAGTTATCCCAAGGACCTCTGTAACATCTAATTATTTCCCATCTTTTTTGCCTTCCTGTGCTCTCTCAGATTTCTGTTTATAGATTAGCTCCAATCATTGTCTGATGTGTTACGGCTTCTGTCTAGGGATACTGATGGGGTATGGCCTTCAAAAAGATTGCACCCCCCCCTCCTGACTGCACCTCCTTCATGTCCTCTCTGCAAAGAATTAAAGAAATACGGGATTATTACAACACAGTCTAATACACCCTAAAATCAGATTTGGCATGGAAGAAACTAGATGGGCTGTGTAGCAGGATCTCTGTTTGCTGGGGCATCTTCAGTACCAACGTACTTATATCCGGAAATAAGCGACCCTGCTTGCTGCACTTTGTCACCTGACATGGTATTTCAGTTGCATATCTGAAACAGATAAAAGCCCGCCCTATTCTCACCACTACAAACTTCAGGTATTTTCTTCCCAGTGCTTTGGCACAGGAAAATCAGCTACCTGCTTCCTTGCTCCTCTCTGATGTCAAAACAACTTAGCAAAATTCACTTCATCAGCTGCATCTTGCTACAATGAGAACTTAAAAGTTCTGCTTCCTTAAGTGTTAGCATTGCCTGCAAATCCAAATGTACTCTCCTTGAGATAACAGAACTTCAGGCTGCCCAGAGGAGAGCTGGGGGAGCATCCGCCCCTCCCTGAGAGAGGGCCCAACACCTCACACTCCGTAAGGAGCTTCAAAGGGAAAAGGGTAATGTTTCCTAATTAGGTCTGTGGCCAAAGGCCATCAGCAAAGTTCAATCGAGTAACAACCTGTGGGGTTGGATGTGGTCGAGGGAAGGATGTCCACAACACAGGGAATGATAGCAGTACCTTCTGCTGAAGTACGTACATTAAGAAAATTCAAATGTAAAACAAATGGATTGCAAGGACCTGCACTATTTATGGGTTTAGTGCTTACTCCACTCTGACAATGCTTAAGCAGCAACTTCTGGATACAGGGGTGTCAAACAATGTGGAAGTGTTGGCAGGGGCTCTGCCAACCTGTTTGGCTTTCTCAGCTCTTAAATTTGTAACCCAATGAACCTGCTTGCTCACAAACTTCGCTGCTAAGCTGTAGAACCCATCCAGCTCCCTTTATCTAGCAGTACAGTATGACTGTTGCCAGATCCACCTTCCCTTACATCAGAACTGGCCACCAGCTACTGCAGAAGCCAGCCCAGCTCAGCCCACCTGGAAAGCCAGGGCTGAGCAGGATGGAAACTGAGATGGCTGGCACAATCCCTTGGGCAGCCCCAGTGGTCAGCGGGCATTGCTAAAGCCCAAGCCACTGAATAAACCTCCACCATTGGGAGGGCTTTTGTTTTTTTTTTTAAACAAACGTAAAACATAACATTTTCGGATAAAGCCTTTTTACATTTACAAAATTCCATTAAACCCATAGGCAAACCTCCCACCAATAGCAGTGGATTGCCAAGATTTTACCCTTGATATTTTAAGCCAAAAACCCAAAAACCAAACAATCCACATAAATAAAATTAGAAAAAAAAACCAAAACAAACCAACCACCAAACAACATAATGAGAGGCCCTTTGAGGATTTTCATATAGGGGCTACGAGACACCCACATACCATTGCAATGTCTTTGTTAGGACCAACTGCTGTCTCCTGCTTTTCTTCTTCAGCCATGGAAACACTATAGGGACATCTCCAGAGATAGGAAACCATCTCTTCTCCCCAGAGATCCTGTGGACATCTGATTAAAACTTGTGATGCTTTCCTGGGAGTCTTCACATGGAGGCAGGAGACACTGATGAACGTACTGAGTGAAGCCCAAGTGAGCGGGCTCTGGCACTAGAGACAGCAACGGAAGAGACAGTTCCTGGATAATTTTTCTGACTACAAGTCTAGACAGGAAGCTTGAAAGAAAAAGAGTTGCTTCACAGGAGTTGGGGGATTTATTTTTTTCCTTTTCAATTAAAAGGATATTCCTTTTATATGATATCATATATTCTATATATGATAGACACGACAGTCAGAGTCACATGGGCATATTAATATTTGTTGCTTTCTTTTTCTTTTCCCATGACACAATAAAAGCTATTAATATTTTTGAATTGCCTAAGTCTGGACTATTCCTGGAAAATAACACAGTAAATTTTCTAGCTAAATGCTATGTTAAACTAGAATTAAAATTATGCTAATATACTAATTTAAGATAATTTACTCATTATAAGTAAGTTACGAATAGAAACATAGGTGGCACATTTTAATTTCCTCTGAAACAAGCAATATTATCCATTAAAAAACCAAAGTGTAAATTGGAAAGAAAAATAACAAGCATTGCTACAGAAACATATAGGAAAAACACCAAATGAGTAACTATGGACTTAAAACTCTTCAAGTTATAAATAGTTCATATGGCCTCAGACAGCACTAGAACAGATGTTCAAAGCCATTGTATATAGATTTGGTTATTTCTTTCCCCCAGTCCTGAACAAAAAGCATATCTGAAATCAAGCCAGCTTCACTGTCTTCAGTCACCATGCTAAGACTTCAGGTATTGTCGCCTATAGTTTGTTTGGAGTAAAGACAGCCTTGAGGAGGGTCTGGGCTACTACAGCACGTATCAGCTCAGAAATGGGGGTTATGCTGAATGCAAAAGCAAAAATACACGCCACATAATCAGCAGTAGAAACCTCTGTTCCCATGAGATAGCATATACATGAGGATTTGAGCCCCTCATCTCCTTATGGTGTGATCATCTTTCTCCTTAGGTAAGAGATCTCTTGGACTGTTTTCAGGTCTAGGGAAAATGTTATTCATTTAAAAAAATAGAGTATCAAGACAAAGAAAAAATGGAATTGAGAGAAATGGTGGTCACAATGATTGTCTTTTCCACTATTTCAGTCATTTCAGAAAAGAAGCTAAAAATGACATTTGGGAAAAAAAGTCCACTTCATGTACCAGTGTTTTTGGGAGTAGGGGGAGAGGCTAGATCACAGGTTGAGGAACAGAAGCTAAAGACAAAATTCAACTTGTGGGATTCTCCAGCTGCAACCCAAGTGCAGGCTGCAAAGCTGCAACTGAAGAACAAACCCCAAATATTAGAAACCAAACTGTGAAAGGACAACATCACAGCGACACTACCAGGGCTTTCAAAGGCATTGACAGGTTTGGCTGACAAAAATTTACACCTTGTTTATACACTTAAGCTGGTTAGTGGTGTAGTTCCCACATATCTGATTCAACCTTGACTTTGCTGGTGCATCCTGATGACCCTGCCCATGGCAGGGTTGTTAAACTAGATCTTTCAAGGTTCCTTCCAACCCAAATCATTCTATGATCTTATGATGCTCTTGGTATTAGCTGGTCTACTCACTTCATAAAAAATACCACTGCAGTTAGCATGTATCCCAGTAATCTGTGAGACCACCCCAAAAGTGGAGACCAATTGTAGCTCCATGCTGGGCACACATGGCTGAGAAGTCACACTTCACTACATCAGTAGCCTACAAAGAGCACACTGCTGATCCAACATTAAAACCCACTTCAGTTCTACTTGCAAAGCAGATGAAAGTTGAAGTGCTGCAACAAGTCTAGAAAGTACTGGTGTTTCTCAAGGAACTGTTATTATGTAGATAAGAAATGGAAAAGTATGTTGTTTACTATAAGCTCTATTTCAAGGACACTTTTTTAGTCATGTCCTACTATGTAATTAGTAATCACATTCAAGTTGCTGTGCTGAATCAAGGGCAAGTTACAAGGCAAACAACTGTAACACATGTGTGAAACTGGAAGCTAAGAAAATATTTTTTTCATATCTCAGAAGCAACAATTTTGTATCGAGATTGGCAGCAGAAGTTTGTATTTCTTATTTAGTAGTACTTGAAGATGCAAGATCAACACTGGAGTAACCAGATGAAGAAAAAAAATCTGACACTAGGAAACTAGTTCACTATTTGTTTGGGATGTTATAAAATATCCACCAAAAATGGATTCTGTTACCTTAAATATATTTTCAGTATGAGCACACACAGATACAAAGCCTCAAGAATCAGTGTTCAGCAACTGTTATTTTGTGAGGCAAGAAAAATACTACTGAAAACTTGCTGTTTAGAAAAGCTAAAACAGTAAAATATTTTGCCATTATAAATTTTCTTCACCTAGTAAGTAATTTATTGGAATTATGTAATAAAATTTCCACAATTTGACTTACATGCAGGTGGAAGTTTCATAAAGGAGCTTTACTGAAAGCTATGTGAAAAACACTCCCATTATAGAAATTCATCTGAACATAACAAAAGGAATGTTCCTGGAAGAAAGTCATGAGAGCACAGATGAACCACCTGCTCATAAAATGTATGATGAGCTAAGGCAAAATTTAGAATAACATTGCTTGCTTCCTTCCTTCCTGAAAGAAAAGTATGGACTCTCAAGGACTTTATACTAAAGGAGGCTGAGCGGATCAATACTATTCTTGTAAACTGAATTCTTTATCAAGCTGATGATGCAGAACTCTCTGTCCAAGGAAACTTGTCATTTTTAGGATGGACAGAATAAGATGGAGGCTAATTACAAGCAGATCATAAGACAGGCTATCAGGGATCCCCAATGGCATTTCAAGCCAAGCCAAAGAGTGTCAATTAGCATGTCTAACTGGCACTTGGCAAAAGCCATGCCTGCAGCTTTACTGGTGTGCCATGTCCCATACACTGAAGTGAACCTCACAGGGCTTGACCCAGGGCAAAGGGCTCCCTCCTGCTCAGCACCACGCAAGATTTATTCAGAAAAGGGTTTAAAGGGTTTTCTTCATGCTATGGTGACCACAAGCACAATCAGTAGTACCTCGGTCTTGCAGAGCACCATAAGACCACTTGCTCATGGAGGTGCTGGGTTTTGCTCCACAAGGTGCTTGTGTTTCCTGCTAACGAAGACAAATGCTGGTCCTTGGTGTGGAAAGAAGGCAAGGACTGAGCAGACACTGTGACTCTGCTGGAGGAGGGGTTTTTCTCTCTGATGTTTGTGGTCCTCTTTATCTATTTTTGCCTTCTTCTTAATGCTACTGCTGCTTATCAAGACATACAATTTCCTTACTGAATACTTTGCCATGTAGTTTAGTCAAAATAGATGCAATCAGCAATAGTTACCCAATTTAGCTTGACATAAATGCCTAAGGAGGTTCACTGTTGGGCCACATATATCTTGCAATATATACAATTTACACTTTATACCCAGCTAAATGGGAAAAAGGAGAAAAAGACAAGAAAATTGATAAGCAGATCTAACAAGACAGGTAAGTTGATTCACTTTGATCTCACTGTTTCTGCTATTCTCAAGTTTTTTTGGTCTTTCTGTCGGCTACACATACCAACTGAATGATCAGTGCCAGTGAGCCACTCAGCACTTCTCCATCTGGAGAAGTTTGAGCATGGCTTTGCTGGAGGACGCAGTCCTCCTGTTCCCTATTCCCATCTCTGCAGCCTGACAGCTTCCACCACAGCAGGTGGTTCACGCTATGCAAGCTTACACAAAGATCGAGGGTTTGACAGATTGAGAGTCTTCTGAGTCATTCCAGATTTGCTGGGGTAACTCCAGCTACAGTGAGGGATGAGAATTTGATCCTCTGTCCTTAAAGAGATTAGTTTTACGAAGCAGTTATGCAATTCAGAAAAATGAATGCTATGGACCCACATTCTTCTTCCCCTGTTTTACTGTATTTAGCCAGCCTGTCACAATGTTGTTTCATGTGATAAACAACTGAAATGTTCTAGTCTACCAAGGGCATTTTATAGTGGGTGTGCATGGGCAACTGCTACTTCCATAGGTGATCCAGTGTTTTCAAATGCTGTGACACCAGTGCAAAAAGTCAACATGCTGACAGAAACACCAGTACTAGCATTTAAATTAAGCAATTAAAATGCTCTGTATTGCAAAACTTCCATAAATCTCAGAATTTAAGGTTGTCTTCACAGCTGTTTGAGCTTGATGAATTCCCATAATCTCTTGAGTAAGCTTTCTTCATGTATCTTTGCATGACAGTCAGGGCATTAAATTTCTATCATTTCAATAATACCAAGATTTTTCTTCAGTCTTTTCAACAGTGGATGATCTATGTGTGCTGGATATCACTGCCATCTTCCTGAGCTTTGCAGAAGTATGCTGCAAAATCCTAGAGTTATCTTCTTACAAATGTATTTTTGTTTCACTGATCTCTGTAGAAAAAAATGAATAGCAAGAAACTCTACTAGAGCTCGTCTCTGGCTTTCTTTTCTCTCAAAGAGGATTTTTTCTCCCTTTGCTTGCAAGAGCTGACACCTCCTCTATCTGAAAATGGATGTGATTCTTGCTGAATCCCACGGCATCACAGAAAGGCAAAACAGAGCCACAATATGTCCCTTCCTGCAACCTAATGCCTTCAAGCCAACATTCCTCACCCAGGAGACTTACATACTCAGGAAGGTATCCACAGAGGAGATCCAGAGGCCCTGGGGAGCAGGGACAGTGCTGAACACAGCTGATAAGTGCCACCAGGTATCTGGACCTGGCAGCAGAGCAGGACAGGAGATCGGCATCTTCCTCCTCCCTTGTTTCCAGCCCTCCTGCTCCCCACTGTGTCCCTGACCTCCCAGCTGGCATCCTTAAGGACTTCTCTGCAGGAACAGCAAGCTGTCCCTCTCCATGAATTTAGCAAAAAACCACACCATGATCATGAGGTCCCAGCTCCTTGTTAGAGTTCTGCCACAAATGACCTGATCATGATGAAGCGAGGACTTGCAACAAAATGAAAATGGAAACAATGAAGTTTTATGCCCTGGAAAAAGTTGTTAATTGTAGTCAACCAATGTTGTAAGGATAGTGACTGGAAACAAGATAGACAGTATTACTATCTGATCCAATGCCGTGCCCTAAATCTGAGGCTAATCATGAAAATATTTCTCTCACACCCACTCACTACAACAACAAATACAGCCAAGTGTAATAAATTTTCCTTTTTTGTTGTTGATCTGCCTATGTCCAGAGTTTTCTGCTGTTAAGATTATTCCAAAAAGAACAGCATAAATCCTTCTCTAGCTGCCACATTATCAGTAGTTACACGGCTTGAGAGTAATTTTGCCTGGGTTTACCACCCAAGACACTATTATTAGCTAAATAGAAGTAGCGGAAAGAACAAAAAAGATCAATGCATTAAAAATTGAGACAACCAGGTCTTCTAAATAAACATATGTACTTTGTCCTCCCACTGGCAATATGCAGTTTCTGGAAAGGTTACACACTTCACTTGGAAATCTTAGTCTTAATGGAAGTGCCAAAGTGGCTCCTCTGCTCCGCTGTCCTCCTGGGTCTCAGCTAGCTCAAGGCAACACTGTCAGTCAGCATCATGAAGCTTACGTCTGCCAAACTTGCCACGCTTTACTTATCAGTACTCTCAAGTCCTTCTCCATGATGGCCCAACCAATAATAGTCTTCTCTCAAAACCAGTCTTCAGCTATTTTCACGGCCAACTCTCCTCTTCACAAGATTGGTTCGTGGCTGTAACAATTCAACAATCGCCAGGTCTCCTAAAACATTTGTCAGAGCTTGCCATAGCCTGGACAAACGTTCTTTTGATGACTACCCTTTCCAGAGCTTTCTCCCATTAATTTAATTCTTAAAGCAACGTTCTATCCACCCATTTTGGATGATACATGTGTTCAAGTGACAAAAAAGGGATTAGTGTGGCAATATACTACAGTGAGAAACTTGTGGGGGAATGAAATGCATTATGAAGGTTAATCATCTACCAGCTAGCACATGCAGATCTTTTATTGCATTAAACTGCCTTTGCTAACATAAAATGCAGTGCTGGAATGTAGCAAATGTACAAAAGCACCACAAAAGAACAATTTCATATTCATAAATACATATTTTCCATCCCAAATGAAACTATTCCTTCCCTCAGAGAAACAGATGTTATGGCAAAGCTGTCTTTTCTTTTAGGACTGATCCTTTTTGTCAATTTAAACCTTCCTAGCTGGTATACAACGATTTGATTTTGATTGGTCACCGCTTTATCACGGAAATGGAAATGGAAGGAAAGATGACATCTTCAAGAGAGGATGAATCTTAATCACATCACGGAAAAGGAATATTTTGTGCTACTTCTGCAGAAGCACTGACAAAAGTATGAAGGAAATGAAATGAGGTACACTGGCAGCTCAATTACACAGCTCTACTGAAAGCAAAAATGTTATGGTTTAAAATACTGCTCAGTATTGCTTTGGGCTGAAGTGATACAGCAAGACAAATATTTTTAAAACTCTTAATGTTCTTTTTTTGTTGTATTTTCCCTTTGAAATTCCTGAACAACTCCATTCATGATTAAGTCGTAACACAGTGGTCAGGAAGTACGATTGAATTATTATGAGAACAATATTACTTTTCTATTTCCCACTTGCAGTAAACTGAGATGATACACTGAAATCATTGGCATTTTCTCTTAAATTCCGTTTGTGGTAGCTGCAAATATCTGTCAAACTCAGAAGTGCAGCACACAAGTCACCTCACACGGCATGAAATGTTAAGTCCTTCTAGGCCTAGCAGAGGCAAAGGCCAAGGGGTTTATTGCTGAAGGCTGGGAGGTGCAGTGTTACCTGCCTGACCCTTCAGGCTAAATACTCAGAGAAGTGTGAAAGCCACAGAATTTAAGCCAAATAATCCCATTTTTATGCAGGCTGCAGTAGGCTAGAACATTACCTGATTCACAAAAAAAAAAAATCTTGTTGGCACAAGATTAACCCCCCAATTTTTAAAGAGCAGAAGAAGTCAACATTGAATGAGTTCCTTGCTCCATGTGGCCACAACATCTCTGGTCTGATAACCAAGACCAGGAAGTTAGATGGATTTCTGGTGGACCATTTAGTACCTGGAAAACAAATTTTGCAACAGTGACTCATTTAGGAATACTTGTTAACCAAGAAGTGGCCTTACCTTGGAAAAAGTTACTAAAATGTTCAGCATACTATGTTTCCCATTAGTCCAGACTGTACTCGACAAGTACTTTATGAAATTAGAACTGCTCAGTGAGAAAACAAACAGAAATTCAAATTTCAGAAATATATGGAATTAAGGAAATTAAGATTTGACCAACAAGCAGGAATAGGCAGGATCTGCCATAGCCATTCATCCTCCCCCTGTGCTCACTCAGGTCTGCAGGAGGTAAAATAGTTTCCTCCACATTTGCTCTAAAGCAAATTGTTCCAGTCTGATCTGTCCTTTCAACAAAAGTCTGACTGGGACCAAATGCTCTTTAACACACTACTATTAACACATTGCTAAGTCCCCAAAGAGTGTATTTTTAAGGATATTTCAGGTAGAAATTACCATTCAGCATAGCAACCTAAGATTGCTGCTTATGTTCAGTTCTCATCAGTCATCCTCCATACACCAACATTAACAGAGCTAAAAGTTGCAACAGGATTCTGGAGAAGGATATTCTCCCGTGTTAACTGTTTATAAATTAAGGGATTTTTTACATTGGCAATGTATCTTCAGCACTGCCTGTTAGGTGTGGCACAAAGCAAACTGACCATTAAAATAAGGGAGAAACTTCTGCATTTTCTCAGCCTGATAGAAAGAGAGAAAAAGACTAAAATTGTTCTATTTCTTGACTGTGTTTAAAGTGTTATTGGACTGAACTCTGGATAACAGCCAGGAATGTGAAATCCCGTCTTTGACTAAATGTATGCTTTATAGATGGAGCTGGAATTAGACCACAGCTACATGTTTCAGATAGCCTGCTTTTAAGTTATGAAGTTATGAGCAATATATTTCAAATTATTCAAAAATTACTCCTCTCCTACTAAAGAAAAAAAAAACCCAAAAAAACCAAGCCCATAATGATAATTGAAATGCACAGAGCAGGTCTACAGATTTTCATTTGTGGTATGATCAGTCCAAACTACAAATCCAAAGACTTCCTCCTAGTACACACCTCACCTTGCTGTAACTTCACTAGGGACATATGAGTATTACCTATAAGAGGCAGTCAGAACAGCATGTGGTCAGAACAGAAGAAACAGATGGTTTGTGGTTCTTGCCTATGCCCTATTTGACAGTTGTGGATTTCATAAAAGCTAGTTGGCTTAGGTTAAATTACTGGTGCAAAACCCATCAGACATACTTGGGCATGTGCACATCCCCACACAGGCAGGGATCCCACTGCACGTGTGTGAATAGGAGATGTCTGCATGGGGTATGTGTGTACGCTTTCTTCTCTTGCTGACGCTAAGGGAAAGATCTGAGGTAAAAGATGGCAATCACTGAACCATAGGGAGAAACAAGGCTGGGCAATGGCAAATATAATGAAGCAAAAAAGGGAAAATGGAATACAGAATAGAGGGAGGAAATGAAAAACTGACAGTACACATAGCAGAAGGCTAAATCTGTGACTAACCTACGGGACAAAGAGTCCTTGCCAAGCACCATGTGTAACCACAGTCACATCTTCCCTTATTATTTCAGTTAATGTATCTGCCAAGTGAGGGAAATACTGTGCTTGCACAGGTAGGAAAGATCACATGAAGTCCTGGGAGCAATGCTGCTGTGACTTGCTGTTAGCACAAAATAAACTAAAGGTGGCCCTATCTTTTTTGGTTCAAAAGCAAAACAAAGCCTGTTATTTTGAAGAGGTCAGAGCTATCATGAACACCTGCCAACAAGACTTCTGCCCTATATCACTCAGCACCCCAAAACCACCTGGGAGGGTCCAGGTCTCCCCTACTTAGTCCTCCCAGTCTCCAGAAGCAGAGGACAAGTGAAAGCAGTCCCCAGCCGGTCTACCTTCAGTGAGAACCAGGACCAGCAGCTGTCCCTAGCTACTCACTCTCAGTTTCTCCTTCCTTTTACCTGCCACAAATGACTCAGGGTGGCAAGGATGCAAAGCCATCACCTGCAAAAGTCTTGCCAAGAATAGCTCCACTCAGCTCTTTTCACCACTTCCATAGAAGAAGCAAGAGTTTGAGGAGGCCAAAACCCTTTCTCCCTCCCTTCCACCTGGTACAGCAGGGGAGCAATGGAGACAGGCAGGGGTGAGGGCTGTCAGGCCCCCAGCTCACACCGTGGACATGGCTGTAAGCCCAGAAGTGGCCACACTGCAAGTGCCAACGCACTGCTTCATGCTTTCCCATAAAAGACTCTCCTGATGAAGTTTGGGGACTACTTTTTCAGATACAACGAAATGCAATTTTTCATCCTAAACAAAGTTGTCCAAAGGCACCAAAAGTGACAACCACCCAGCCTTAAGTTCAGAAAGCCCCAGCCAACCCAAAAACATTTCCTTGCTTTCACTGTGTCGCTCAAAGCAGCTGTTGCTCCAGAAACTACTTCAGGCTTCTTCAGAGCAGCTGGCAGATCTGAAAGCTGTCTTTTACATTTTCACAGTATCTCTGTTGACCTAGCCAGCAACCCTGTCTCCTAATTTGGTAGCAATCCTCTGGCTTCTCCTGCTGTGGGGTGTGTGTTTGCCTGCAGCCTGAGGAAAGTGCTGCCAGGCAAGGATCTGTCTCAGCACAGCAAGGGGTAGCAGAGGCATATTTCTAGGATGATCAAACCTTCACTCCAGACGTCTCAGATCCATGCACAGTAAAAGACTAAGCAAGCATGAGAAGAGAATGAGTGGTTAGGTATGACCCAGGCCACAAATAAGACCCTTTAAAAAAAATTCAGCGTTGATACCTAGTTTTTCCCCACGGTGTGTCAAAAATGTTCTTTCTAATATTTTGGGGACAGACACCTTCTCCTCTCTCTCCTGAATCCACTGCTTGATTCAGGGAAGCCCTGAACTAAGCTGTAGCTTCTTGTCTCTCAGGCACACATGCTAGCCAGCGGGCTGTGGGGCTAACACCTCAACTGGCCTAGCAAAAGGTTATAATGGGAAACACCCCAAATTTGCAGACAGATTGTCACACCACTAAATTGGGTAGAAAAGGAACCTGAAGCTGGGTCCCTCATAGCCAGGAGAAAGTGAGGGAGAGGTCTATTACCAGTATTCGGGATGCTTTCATATCTGTATTTGCTATCAGGAATCCTACCTTAGACCCAAGAAAGATCCATTTAAAAAAAATACACATTGCAAAAAATTTCTGCTTGAATAAATTAAATTTTCTGATACAAAATACATTTTAAAAAAACTTGCAACCACTTCTACAAAAGCTTCTCCTCTTGTACTCACTGTGATAGCATATGCTGTGCAAGTGTGCAACAGCTTCAGGGTGAGAGTAAGTTCTAGTGTGCTTCTCCTACAAGAAACACATCCAAACACAAATGCAGAAGGGAATTCTCACTATATTTCAGCTGCAAGGATCCTCTACACAAGTACCGACAAGTAACTGCAAAGAGTCCTCTTTCCCCCATGGGATGGAAACATATAAATTCCAAATAATTCAAGGTGATCCAAAGAGAAAAAGCATCCAGGCAGGATAAAAAATTCCAGATGCATGCTGACCACAACAGACATCAAGACAACTGTTCAGAGAGGCGTGCCAGGCATCCAGATGCTGCTGCTGGCATCAGAAGATCTTCCAAAGTCTGATAGCAGCTGGTTCCAGGAACTGCAGCCAAAGTCTGAATGCAAAGGAGGGAAGTGAAGAGAAAGAAAAGGGAGAGAGGAGTGACAGCTCACCATCCAACCAGAGTCCTCTCTTCTACACAGACATATGCGCATTAGTTACTAGTCACTGATGTTCATCTGGAAATTGAACACTTCTATTAAAAAAACCCAACAAGTCTGACACACTAGTGTACCAGGGCCTATGACCTTGAGATGAATAGAACCAGACCAGAACCTGCAAAAACCTCACCGCTCACGTAGGCAGACAATTGCAGACAATTAATTAGGATACAGGGATGAGAAAGACAAACTGTGAGCATGGAGCCGAAGTCCTCTCTTACATCTTTCTCTGTCTCTGCGTAGTTTCTGTCCTATTTTAAAATGTCCATTTCTTTTTTGATTAATGGAGCAATCAGGGCTTCCCAGATATTGTGTGTGTCTGTACCTATCCCCCTTCATTCCAAACTGCTGCCCTCCTCCTGCTGCTGACATCTTCGTTCAGCCTCATGGCATGTGGTTTGGGCACTGCACCAAAAAGATGCCTCAAACTGAATGGCTGTTATGCATCAAGAAATTGCTGGCAACTTGAAATGCTCCTGTTATTAACTGTCCCCAAGGACTGTTCTACAGGCACTTTAGGCAAGTTTGTGGCTCAGAAAAAAAGATGTATACACTCCCTCTGCTCCAGGCTACTTGAAACTCATACAAACAAGTCACCAAATGGTACGAGCACAAGCTTTCCTCTACTTCACTCTGAGGAGACCCCCACCTGGAGTACCTCATCCAGCTTCGCAGTTCCCAGGATAAGAAAGGCATAGACCTACTGGAGCAGGTCCAGAGGAGGGCCACAAAAATGATCAGAGGCCTGGAACACCTCTCCTGTGAAGAGAGACTGAGAGAGTTGAGGTTGTTCAGCCTGGAGAAGACTCCAGGGAGACTCTATTGAAGCCTTTCAATATTCAAAGAGGGGTTATAAGAAAGATGGAGAGAAACTTTTTACCAAGGCAACGTTTTCAAACAGAAAACAGGTAGGTTTAGACTGGACATAAGACAGAATTTTTTTATGATGAGGGTGATGAGACACTGGAACACGTAGCCCAGAGAGGTCATGGATGCCCCATCCCTTGAAGTGTTCAAGGTCAGGTTAGATGGGGCTTTGAGCAACCTCATGTAGTTGAAAATGTGCCTACCCATGGCAGGGGGGTTGGACTAAGTGATCTCTGAAGGTCTTTCCAACCCAAACCATTCTGTGATTCTAAGTATCAGAGACAGGTAGGGACTGTCAGAGAGCAACTTGAAGGATCTGAGTTAGGTGTCTGCTCTTGGACAGTTTTCAAGTAGCCAGAGTTCAGTTGCTGTTGTGACATGTGGTAGAAAAAACTGTTGTGGTTTACATGCAGATGGTGGCAATTAGCTTTGACACTATATTCAAATAATGTTGTATAGAATGAATTAAGAAGAGGCAGGATCAACAGGAGGCAGAAAACACCCTCTGTGATGAAAAGGTTACACAGTGAAAATTTCAAGGATGGACAGAGTTGGAGCACAACTCAGCCAGGGGATCCCATTCCCAGGCCTTCACTAACAGCATCAGTAAATCTACTACTCAGAAGAGAGATAAACTTGTTCTTAGTGTGGGATGTGGACTGTCATAGCAACAGGAAGGGTGTTCCTCTTTCTTGCATTCAGCAACAAATACACTGTTCATGATAAGGTCCTTGGTTCTCAAATGACCCAAAAAGAAAAATAATGTGGCCATCATTATTTTTCAGTAACTCTCTTTCAATAACATCCCTACTAACATTTCCATCAAAATTCAGATGCTGGTATCCTTCACACAACCATAACAGACCAAAGGTATGGCCTGGCCCAGTATCAGGTCCCCAGTACCTGGAAGCACCTGGTGAGGACCATAAGTGTTCAGCAAGCGCAGCTGTACAGCATGCTCCTCCATGCCACTGGCCCAGAGCAAAAGCAGAAGCCTCTCTAGCTACCTCCACATCACCAAGTACTGAAGCACAGAGAGGGCAGGTGTGAAGAGCAGAGGACCTGACTCTATATACCTGCTGTTTGGTTGTTTTGTTGGCTTTTTTTTTGGTGGTGGGGGCTATTTTGGAACAGATCAGACTGACTGTCCATTTGCGCACTGAACTCATTAGGTGTGCTTCTGAGGTGGAACTTCTGGGTGAGTTTCACCTAAAATGAATCCAGCTTGTGGGCCCTAAGTCTGCTCCCAGGCAAAGCAAAGCAGAGGAGGGCAACTGTTTTGAAAGCTCATTTCTGATCTGTTCTTTATTACTTCTCTATAATTCCTAAAAATTTATTTGCATTTTTGACAGCTACTGAACTGGTTGTACAAAATTATCTGCTAAAACCCAAGATCTTATTCCCATGGCACAACACATGACTTAGACCCACTATCAGTAGTGGAAAATTAGACATTAGAAATAAGAACTGTGACCAGCTTTTTTCTTTTTGTTTTTAGAATCAGATCACAATTACGGTCAAACATATCCCAATCCCAAACCCACAATTAATCTCTCCCTCAGATTTTCTCTCAACATTCCAGATCACCAGTGAGCTTCAAATGAGCTGCTTATTTGGAATAAGTACCTCAGAGGAAGATGTTATTTTCTTCCACCTCACAGAACACAAATGTTATGGTTTGAGGCACTGGACAAACGAGACTCAGTGAGGTGAGAAGTGAGAAGAGTAACTGCATCCTGCAAATAAGTTCATCACCAAATTAAGTCTGACAACTGGCATCTCTGCAGGACTGAATGGTGGCCCTTCATGCCACCAGAGAAATTTTCCAAGCTCAAACTGCATCAAGCTGAATAATCCAGTCTTGGAAAAAGTGGACCCTAGAAGCAGAGGCAGTATGTATGGTTGATCAAAGTTCCCAGGGGAGCCTGTAGCAAAGGGACAAGGTATGCTAGCAATCCAGGGTGAATGATACGGCAGAGGCCCTGCTAGAGCTGACAAAAATCATGTGTGCTGGGTCACCAAACCTTGGTGGATTTTTCCTACATGCTTCAAGTGCGTTTATTTTCTTCCTTGACCAAAGTGGACCCTCATAAAAGACATTATAAATCAACCCTGACCTAGAAAATGTTGTTTTTCAAAAACTACGTAAGTTTTTTGATTCCTCTTGTATCTACTCAGCAAAATAAACACTGCCACTATAGATGCAGTGACAGTATGCCTCATGAGGCTGCACCAGGATGCTAGGATGAAGGTGGGGAAGGGGAAGACAGGCGAGAAAGAGGCCAGAAACCTCTGACTTCAGGGTAGTTCTAGTTAGCGCACCACCTGTCTCAAGCCAAAAGACTCTGGAGTCGATGGCTTCACAACAGGCAAACTGTACTGGAGATGGAGATGTGGTCCTCAAAGTAGTCAGTCAGCAATCCCATCCAGTCGATCATCTACCAGAGCCTGTCTTGCTCTAGTAAGACTTCATCACACCTAAACTCTAAAAACACCTGCTGTAAAAAACTCCAACTTGTTCAATCGATTTGATTATTCTAATAAACTTACATTTATATTTTGAATTCATTGTAGTCACAACAAGAATCTAAAATTCTTGGAAGTATTCCTCTGCCCATATGCAGTGATTTATGTGGGTTATGCACGATAGAGAAGTTTCTTACAATACTCTCCCCTTCATTTATCATGTCTTGAATAACTCATTTTTGGCCTTTGCCCAGAAATAACAGAGCTATCCCCACACTAATGCTGATAAAGCTTTTCTTTATATCATCCTGTATTATCTTCTCTATTTGACATTATATACACAGGAAAGAAATACGGACAGATACATTAAAATGTACTAAACTAAGGAATTACAAGGAGACAGGAAATACGTTTTATACAGCTTAAAATAATGGAAACAAAATGTGGTCACATCAATGCAAAGCCCAGCACAGGGAAACAGTCCATGAAACTAAAACAAATATGCAAGGAGATCTACAAGAAGGTCCAGATACCATCCAGGAATTCAAGTTCAAAGAAGAGTCAAGGTGACAGTGCAAGGCCCATAAACCCTATCACATGCATGGAGGGTAGGAACTGATTGTCAACAGAGGGAATAAAATATTCTACAGAACAAATGGGCTATTGGTAGCCGCCTGCTGAAGCAGGGCAAAGGCATTTAGACACTGCAAGAGGTTAATACCTCCAATTAATCCCTCTATGTCTGATCTGAAGGCTGCAGCATATTGCAAGGACCATGTTTATGGTAAATTGATGTGTATTTTGCTTTTGCTTCAAGGTGGTATCCAAAAGGATGTAAAGACTGAAAATAGGGAAACATCAATCTGCTCAACTTCTCTTTTCAGTAAGTACATCCTGGAAGATTAACTGCAGACCAGTTTCAATACAGATATCAAAGGACTGTGCAGACAAGGACTGGAGGGAATAACTGGGAAAGAAATAATCCAATAATTGGATTCAAACATTGGACCCAGCTCATAAATCTAATGGCCAAACAAAAAAATTAGGAGAAAAGCAAGGGCAATAAAGAAAGCCAATGTCATATATTGCTTGAATATTCCAGGCACAGGACTAGTTATTTATGAGTATACATTGTTTTGACTAGATGCCCAACTACTATGTAAAAACGATGGTAACTTTAATGAGAACTTGGTGCACCATACCATAAATGTGAAACAAAGGCACAATATTCTACATATATTTTTCTATTATTTTGTTAGGAATATTTATTTTTATATTTAATCAGCCAAAACAAACAGCTGCCCTTAATCTCTTCCAATACATGAGCAATCTTCTTCTAATGTTTACCAGATTGTGGGATCGCCTTTAAAGAAAAGGAAAAAAAAAAAGAAGTCCTATATTTGGGTACAAGAAGTCACGTGCAAAATGTTAAGTGTCACCTCTTGCTGCAACATCCCCTATGCTATATAGGTAAATTCCTCTCCCACTGGAAACATCTGCATCCCATTCAGAGGCCGAAAGACCAGCTTGCTGTTTCTGTCAGCGATGGCACTCGTCCCAGGACAAACAGGTGATTGTTTTCAGTCTGCAGCATTTCACGATGGCACCGTTCCCTACTACAGTATATTTGCCAGCAGCAAGCGATAGCATTTCAAAGTTTGAACAGAAAGAAGACAAAATTAAGATACCACCTGATGCTGTATATTTTTACAACTATGTCAATAGCTATTTTATTTTTGGAGCCAACGAAGTTTGAGCAAGACAAACTTGGCCAATCAGTACAAAATGTATTAATTAATTTTTCATGTGTATTGGCTTAGATGCCTAGCCCTGCCTTACCATTCCAGTACTGAAGTGAAATATATTATGCTGAAGCAGATAAACTTAATGGATTTTTGGGGATCTTATTAATGTTTACAAATATCTGAAGGGTGGGTGTCAAGGAGAAGGAGCCACTCTCTTTTCAGTTGTGCCCTGTGATAGGACGAGAGGTAACAGTAGCAAGGTGAAACACAGGAAGTTCCATCTCAACATGAGGAAAAACTTCTTCACTGTGAGAGTGACAGAGCACTGGAACAGGCTGCCCAGAGAGGTTTTGGCGTGTCCTTCTCTAGAGGTTTTCAAGACCCACCTGGATCTGTTCCTGTGTGGCCTGTCCTGGGTGATCCTGCACTGGCAGAGTGGTTGGACTCAATGATCTCCAGAGGTCCCTTCCAACCCCTAAAATTGTATGATTCTGTGATTGATTCTATGACCTGCACTACTAACTCTATCTATTTTATTTGCTATATCTGAAATGTGAATTACACACGTGCTCAAAAGTGTGCATATAGTGCATATAAGCATTTATGCATTTCTGACCCATAAAGCCAAGATTCTGTTTTTGTGAGTTGTGTCAGAAAAAGAAACCATAATGGAGTTGAGCGTTTGTCTGATGAAGCCCAATTCCCTTACAAAAAGCATGTAATGTCCTTTTCCCATCTACACAATACAATCAGAGAAAAGAGAGTTTCTTTGGTAACAGTTCCCAGCCCTATCCTGCCAATACTTATCCTGAACAACCCCTCAGCCACAGTATTTTCTCCATCGATCCTGTTCCTAGTACTTATTCTGATTTTGTGCTTGGTTTCCTAATGCTTTTCCCTTGACCACTTGTGTTGTCAACATAACATCTTCCCCACCCAGAGACGACTCTTCTGCCTCAAAGTTTAACATCTATGCCAGCCAAAGGGCAGGGTTGTGGAAAGCAGGGACTCTCAGGCTTTCAGCTGGTTTTATAATGCCCTTCTTACTTTTCTATGAATAAGTCAAACATTTTATTAAGGTTTCAACCAGTCTGCAATAACACATTTCCTACTCAGCATGAAAAACAAGAAGCTAAGGGAAAAAAAAGGAATACAATGTTCAGACAGGTTAGGTATCTGACATTTGGAGCCAATGTATCTAACAAAAATTAGTTTTAAGTGTTCATTTGCCTTTAATTCTGGACTTAAAAACGAATAAAAAATCACAAGTTGTTTTATTTCAGCCACAAGATGCTGGGGTAGATAGAGTAACAGCTGGCCTCACCAGAGGTCAGGCTGGATCATCATGTTCTGTTCTTGCCTTAAGGTCTAATACGTTATTCTGTAATAGAGCAGAAATTAATCTGAAGAACACGCAGGGAAAGTTTCTTTCTGCATCTGCATTTGAAAAGAGAAACACCAAAGCAGAAATATATACTGTTGACTAGTGCCAATCCATTGTGAAACACACATTTTTAGTCTTCCAAAGTCTCACTGCAAAAAGGTCCAAGATATGATGAGAATTGGCATAACTCTCCTAATTTGTAAAAGCAGATTTTATAACATTTAAGGATTTGATGTCTCCTCTGTAATTTTTCTATGTTATGTTCACATATGTTATTGTCCTTCTCTAAAAATAACTTGATTTATTTTTAAAATATAAACTCTTCATGATGAGCAAAAATAACAGTGCCTGAGCTGAACTTCCTGCTACCACAATTCAAATGCTGAAAGTGGTTGAGGAGCAAAACCTTAACAATTGGATATGTGCTCAGATTTAGAAAACATGGTGAAAGAAGTGTGTCAGTAGAGATTGCATTTCATCAAATTAACTGCTCTCATCTAACAAAAATATGATTTTTTTTTTCCCCCTGGCATCCATCATGCAATAATCGCTACAGGTTTTCTCCACCATATATTCAATTAACTAAAGACATCTCAAGTGCAGTTAAATCCACCCTGAATTTTAGAAAGTCAAAAGCAGTTTCTAGATGATGCAGTTACGAAGTTTGTAGTTCAGCGAGGACATCTCTGGCACTTGGGTAACCCTTCATACACAACATTCCTCTTCATGATTTGCAAACAATAGGCTGGGAGGCAGTGGAGTATGAAAATGGACTTTTTTTGCTTCAATGTACCATGAAGTGCCAGTGAAGAATAGCCATTCGCAAGTTTTTAGAAAATAACAACAGAGACTGAACACTACGAAAATTAAGGCAAACTAGAAAAACTTCGGTTCACCATTATGCTAGCCATGAAATACATTAAGCTCCCTGGTTTGTATCGGTTGACTCTGCAATGCTAGCAGAAAAAAAAAAAGGGCTGCACAAACATCCCTCGATAGCAAAGGTCAGCAGGTACTGCTGGGAACAGATGAACAAGGAATAAGGTATGGAGATGCTACTATCACTTTTGGAACTACTTTATACAAATTCATCATCACAAGCATATAAGAAGCACAGTAAAGGAGGAAGCAAGCATCACATTTCTAGGGTTTTTTTTATTCACTTGTTTACTATAAACTGTTGAAACCTGGACTACAAGATTATTTGCCTGAAGCACTATAAAAGAGCCTTAGGCATCTTCTACTCCAAATGAAGCTATTGCATGTCAGAGGAAAAAAAAAAAAAAAAAGAGAGAGAGAGAAAAATGAAAAAGAGAGAGATACTTTTGGCATAACATTCTTTTGGGAAAATGCAAAATTCAAAGCCTTGTCAGACTGTGGTAAGCATCCTGTAAATGAGCCTGTAGGGCTCATTTAGAAGACTGCTTGAGTAAGAAGTTAAGACAGTGCATGTCATGCAACGCCTTCTGTAGACTTTCAACCTGGGAGTGGAGGAGTTATCTTTTTAAGCTGATAACATGCTCTGTAGGCTATTAATTTTCACAATTACTTTGGACTACACAGGTGTCAGTAATAGACACAAAGATGTTTCCAACTATTCTGAAGAGCAATGCGATTAAACAGAAAGTCAGCACAGATCCAGGAACCATTTTCTTGACTCCCTTATCAGCTATTTGGTAGGAGAGCAAAATTCCTGCTGGGTCGTAAGACAAATGGTTTCTTAACATCAACTGTAAATGTCTGGGTTTATTTAATACTCAGAAATGTAATGGGCCCCAGTAAAGAAATTAATTACTGCAGGAATTTAGATGAACTACTACACAAGTGTCCTTCAGCACTGTCACTTTTCATCCTTTCTTTGCTGTCTGTCAAGGCTGAAAGTGCTTTGGGGAAGGCAGAGCAAAGTATATCTAGATGCCTTCTGATATGGAAGAATGCGGAACAGAGCTCAGATATCTGCCAACTCCTCTGTCTCGCACTTACAAAGTCTCAGGAAACACTAGCCTATAGCACCTAACAGAACATTCAGAAATCCACATATACATATATGTACACGTATGTGTATTAGATAGCAAGAGCAACATGCTTTTGAGATTACAAATATTTACACTACAGTTTTCATATTTCATTTGCTCTACTGAAGTATCTACGTTATTTAGAAACCAAGACCATTTACACGCAAAACCCCTAGCTGTTGTATTTGGAATGTCATCTCTAAAACACCAAAGCTAGTATGAGCACAATTCGAGGGACACCGTTTTTCACCTCTCCCAGTGTTTAGCTTTAGAAGTTTTCATGGGATTTTTTTTTTTTTAAGTATCAACTACTGTACTCTTTAAAACTGCTTATTATCTATAAACCCTATTTGTGTACATGAAGTAGTGACATTTATTAGCTTTCTTGGTGCTGCTTTCTTTTGAACCCATTCCTTGTAACGCTATGAGATGCTTACCATCCAAGCTAGAATTACTGATGCTGAGAGGTGGAGTAGGACTTTATGTGCAGTTACTTTCTGCAGACTCCTGCAAACTGGGCATTTTAATATTAGATTAGACTTCATAGAAAGAGGTAACCAAGTGCTTCACTCCAACTGCAAAAATGCAGAGAGTATATTAAGACAGACAGGTCACATAAGGACTGCAGTCAGAAGACAAATATTTGTTTCACTGACACTATTTATGGAAAACTACAATACAGTAATGATCTCTAAAAAAAGTGTGTGTGGGGGGAAATGCCCTGGAAATGCTACTGCCTTTTAGACATGTGTTAAGAGTTTTCACAAACCCATACAAGCCAACATTACCACACAACACATACACTGCCATTATGGTCTAAAGGCTTTTATCATCGTGTCATTACTCACGAGCTGCAAAACCACAAAGGAATGATGCTGTTTATCTTAAGTGAATGTCAATGAAAGTCTCCCACAAAACAAGGCTGACAAGTGTTTTCTGTAAGCCATACTGCTTGGGGAATCAAATCTCAGGCCAGGTGAATATCCAACCTGCAGTGAGCACCAGCAAGACAAAGGTCCACACATAACCTCTGCAGTTGTTCCAAATTCTTGGCACGGTGCTCCTCTGACTGGGAATGCTGCAAAGCACATGTGAGAGACAACAGGGTTCGTCATGCAGGAGCTATCTCAGGTTAAGCACAACAGCATCAGCAATATTGTCTATGTCTTGGCAATCTCCGCGCCCCTCACTGATGTAATGAAGGTAAAGGGACAATTCATTGTGCAGCCTTTTCTGTCCACTTGCCTATAACACTGTGCTTTTTTATTCATGAAATCTAGCTTTAATATAGAGAGTGGACAGTTGTAAATATAAATTTCTCCGCTGTCATATTTACCCTTCTATTTATCTCTTCAGTATATACTTCTTTAATAGTTCTTCTGGTGTGCTTAATATAATAGTTATGTGAAATGCATTCTCTCAGCACACATCAGGTCTATGAACATGCTGTACAATTCCTTTGGGAATGGGGGGAGTGCTTGTTTTCCGGTATTATGAGGCTTTCTTTTATAGTTCTATTAATTCACAAGTTGCCATGTTTTAAATCTGACATTATTCCAATACTGTATGTTGGCTGCTCTGCCCCTCAAGCTACTGCATCTGTTTCAACCTTGTAAGAGAATAAAACTCCACATTTGGGAAAAGAAAACATTTCTACAGACATAGGGTTAAGAAGGATGTTTCAGCCAGCAAATAGAACATTTCAAAAAAGAAGTTATCTGACAAAAGATGCATTTTACCTTTAACTGCAAGTCCTACAGTGTTCTCATTAAGCACTTACGCATATTTGGCCAAAGAACTCAGAAACAAGGGGAATTAGTAATTGTCCTCGTGAATCGATGATGTGTCTGGTTTGTAAGGATGCTTTTTAACTTTGTGAAGTATAGTATTCCCCTTTCCTTAAACCTGCCTTTCTAATGAACAGATTTTGTTAGTATCTGATTGTAGCAGAAGTGTATTCAATTTAAATATTCACAATATACAGGATGCTTTCAAGCTTTTGATACATTCAAATCTTTACTCAAAAAAATATTCAGGAAAATTTCAAATCACTGAAAAAAAAGACTTAATACAGATCAAATTATTCTTCCACAATTATAGTGACTTTTACTGAACGTAGTTACTCCAAAATTCAGCAGCTCCTGTCCTCATTTTGTAAAAAGGCAAGATTGGAAAAGACATTACAGAAGAGCTGTTAACATACTGCAACTTCATGAAACTTGGAAGAACATTGTTTCTTGTGATGCTTTACAGTTCCAAACATGTTTTTGTTGTGATATTATGCTTCCTCGAGTCTTTTTTAACTCCAAATTACTACAGTTATTTAACAGTATAAATAGAAGGATGAGAAAAAAACATCAAAAAAATGTCCAAAAAATGCAGGAGTAAGTTCTGCACCCCTCTCCCACAAAGCCTGTGGCTGTCCAGCTAGAATGGCCTTAGAGGACCTTATGCCAGAATAAAAAGTTAAAGCTGTTTAATTCAGTTTTATGTAATGATAAGGTGTCTGGAAATCATGCAGTCATGACCAGCTCCAAGAAAAGCCTCCTGTCCTTCTTCCCATGAGGATGATAACATCGAATCAGACCCTAAAAAGCTGGTATCACATGAACCATTCCTCTTTAGGAGAGACAGGCAGCCTCAAGAGCAGACATCGAAGACACTGAGTTGAGAAAGAACAGATCTGAACCATGAGCTGGGAGTTTTTCTGTAGCACTACGCCAAATATGACATCATGTTTGAACTACAAACAAAAGCTAATAATAGTTTCTGATCTTAATTTACAAAACAGAGTTTTTACACGTTTTTGGAGTCTTGCCAGATTTGAAAGATCCACGGAGCTTAATCATTGCCCCAGAGAATGTCCATATGCCTCTCCAACTCACACCAAAACTGATTAAGCAAGTAGCGCTGCTTGAAACAATTGATTGCTCTGCATCTGGTGAAGCATCCCACAAACATTCAAAAGGTCATAACTATTGATTACCAATGCCAAAGTTCACTTATCAATGGAGAAAAATTCTATTATTTCACCTTTAAAAAAGGCCAATTTCCTCCTTCTTCATTTCAATCCAGTGTTTTCTGTGGTAAAAAATAAATAAATCCTTACTGGTTTTTCAAAAAGATGCTATCAACACAGTAGTCACTGGTAAGCCTTGCATTTTTAAAGAAAAAGTTGAACAGGCCTGACAGTCCCACCAAGAATATCAGAGCTCTCAGCAGAGGTTCATATAAGTAGAGGTTCATATAAGATGGTTCTCAAAGAGAAGGAAAAATATTGTTAAGAAAAAGTCAATCAAGCAATCACTGAAGGCATGAGATTAATTCTCCTCTTATCTTAACACCAGTTCTTCTGGTGTCAATGCACTGCTTCCAGCTAACACCTACAGCAAAAGCCATCAGGTAGAACAAACTACTTGAATTATTTTACTCCCATGGTGCAAGACCATGCCCATCAATAGTTATCACAACTCAACCAACCTTTACGACTCACACTTTTAGGCTGCAGAAAGTATTTAGTTAAGTCAAATCTGAGGACTACAGTTAATGTCATCCAGCAGATGGTTGGCATTTCAGATATCTGCAAATATCTGCAAGCACTCCCATAGTTATGTAATGAAAACTTTTCTGATTTCAAGACCAGCTTCCTGTTTCAGGCTAAATGGTGATATTTAAAATACAGTTTAACGGCTTGCAACTCAGGACAGCCTTAGCATGAACCTCCTTTCTGGCAATATTATCCCCGTGATTCTGGCCCAGAGCTGTTTCATCCTACAGGACAACCAACTAGTGCAATGAACTGAAAAGGTCACCTTGGATAAACCATTTTCACTTCATTTTGGACAGAAGGCCTTTCTAATTTCCCCCTAAATGCAAAAATAGTCATGTTTTTTAATATCTGAAGGTCAGTCTGCCTTTTATCCTTCAGTTTTAGTCACAGATTCAGCATAGGGGCTTGCGCTTTAATTTGAACCAAGTGTTAAATACTTCAAGTTCTAAAACCAGATCCTAAGCTCAACATTTCTAACAAACTTAGATCCCTTTCTTTAAGCTTTCCCTCTTCAGTATTTTGATTCCATAAAAGACCACTTCCAGTGCAGCGAAATAAAACAAACTCAGTAAGAAACCAGACTCTGTCAGGGTCGTAGGAGATGTTACCCTTAATCTATTAGATTAGTAAAAGATCAAAGTGCTTAGGCATTCTGTTCCTCTTTCCACATGTTTATAGACCTGCAGTAGCTTTGCAAAGAAGATAGCAAGTCCAATCAACACAAGGAGTAACAGTCTATGATTGTTATTTCTCATTAAATAAAACATTTATGTCACATGCATTACAAGTAACGAAATCTGACGAAAACATCTTAATGCCTACTTAAAGCACTGGTATGTAGAAATGCTCATCAAGCCATCACCCAGAAGCCAGACCCCTATAAGTCATCACTTAGTTCTAACTACTTTGCAGAGCAGGTTGCAATAGAGCTCATTACTCTCACAAGCCACCTAAAATGCTGAAGTGGGAAAGAAGGATTTGCTTTAAGTGTACACTTAGTAATATGTTTTTGTGATTTTAACTTTTTTAGTGACTTCATTCCATGCCTGTAAATCTGTGTTCTGAGTAAACATGCTTTTATCATTAAATCTTCTCAGTGATAAAGCTGACTCAGAGTAATATGACACAGACCTCCTTTTTTCCAGGGTACCGAGTCATCTTTCCAGGGCAAACCCATTGCTCTCTTTGTTTCCCACTGAAGAGCTCAAAGCCTTCTTGAAATCCTCCCAGCAATCTGCCACAGGGGTGCAAACTTTTGGCTATAGCTTTTCAAAAGCTATCTGCCTACGCAGCCCAGCTTCTCTGAGCAATGTGAAGACAGTGAGAAAAAAACCCTGTACTCAGGGATCAAAAGAAATCATATTTATATTCAGCTTTTCAGGAAAAAAGATAATAAAGTTTTAACAAATGAAATTCAAGAGGGTCCTTATGGAAACGAGTGCACTGTACACCTATACTTTAGGTACTACCTCAGCTATGAACAATTGGTTTGGTGCCTGTCCAACCAGTTTGGAAAGAAGTCAGAGTGGAATTATCTCGGTCAAGACACACAGCCCGAGCACAGACTCTCTTCATTATGGTGGCTGATTAAGGACTGATTACCACAGGCACAAGGGAGGTCCATTTGCCACTCCTCAAGCTGTCACAGGAGGGGATCATCCCCGTGGGCAGCCTATTATCCCTGAACGTGTGTGTACAGGGCTCAGAGTGCAGCAGCTGGAGCTGGACCATGAGCAGAGAGGTCCGTGTGGTTGGGGTACCAGTAACTGCAGTGTTAGGGCTGTGCCTTGGGTGCTTGCATGCCCAGGTGCTACCACCTGGGAAGACTGGGATCCAGGGGCAGCTACATGTTAGACTAAGAACACATATGTGCATAAATATGCTGCATGTATATAGATTTGCTATATATATATTACTTTTATCTTAAATAGATGGAGCAAGAAGCCAGATCAGGCCATCTAGGCCACTCAGATTTGTGTGACTGCTCTGTGTCTTCTGTTCTGTGTTGATTCATGTGTATGTATAACCATGTATATACATACACACACACCCCCCTATATATATATATATATAGTGTGTGTGTGTGCCTGCTGGGGGGGAGGACAGGGAGCCGCAGCACCCTTACCTCTATTTGGCTGTTAGATTCTGCACCCCCTCACCCTTTGTACTCTCTTGTAATGCTACCAAACGTTCAGAATGTACTTTAAAACTCATTAAATGTTTTTTGCAGTTCTGCATGATATCCATGGATCTAGTTGAGGAATCCTAAGGACTACAGGAGGCTTTAAATATCTTTACACAACAATTTGCAACATGAAAAGGCGCTGGCTTACTTCATGCTGTCAAAAAGCGCAGAGTCCCCACTTTTAGCATCTCAGAAAGTAATCAAAGAATCATCCTTCTTTCAATACTAGATTCTTGTAAAAAGCAGTTTCACCACCTTGACAGTGTATATGTGAATGCTGTTAAAGAGTAACATAGATAAAACAAGGAACTGGACTAATTCCATTTTTTTTAAAAATAATCTATGCATTGCTAACTAGGAAAAGTTCAGGAATCCATCCTTATCAAGAAAATACTACAAATACACATGTGGGAGAACTGTTTCCTGCTCTCTGAGAAACCATTTCAGCTGTGGAATACAATGAGGACATATTACAGAAGCAAGAAAACACAGGGTCAATTTATTCACTGGCTCAAAGGGACTGGAAAAGTCTAGAAAAAAATCAGAATGAGGAAGCAGCCTCCAGTCCTCCTGAGAGTGAAGGGCGTTTAGAAATCAGAGGTTCACTGTTAAGTACTAGGTACTGCTTCTTATTGCAGTATAAAAATAGAAAGCCTCAAAATAGACAAAAGAACAAACTCTCTTCTGTTAGGTTCAGCTTGAAAAAGTAGTAAGATTTGGTTCTCAGATTTTACCATGAATGAGAGAAGCTATACCATGGGAGCTGGAGTCAGCTGTAAACAGAGTTTTTAGACTGGGCTGATTTCTTGTGGGAATGGAGGTTCTTTGGTGCAGCTCCAGATCCTGAGAAATGGATTAACACGAAGTTCACTGAAATCTCTGTCTTACTACAGACAGCTTTATGTCAGGTCCAGAGGACCATCTCCCTTAAGAGGAAAGGCTGAGGGAGCTGGGTCTCTTTAGATTGGAGGAGACTGAGAGGTGACCTCATTAATGTTTATAAATATGTAAAAGGTGAGTGTCAGGAGGGTGAAGCCAGGCTCTTCTCAGTGACATCCAATGATAGGACAAGGGGCAATGGGTGCAAGCTGGAACATAGGAGGTTCCGTGTAAACATAAGGTGAAACCTTTTCACAGTCAGAGAGTCAGAACACTGAAACAGACTGCCCAGGGAGGTTGTGGACTCTCCTTCTCTGGAGACATTCGAAGCCCACCTGAATGCATTCCTGTGTGACTTGATCTAGGTCATCCGGCTCTGGCAGGGGGGTTGGACCAGATAAGCTTTTGAGGTCCCTTCCAACCCTGAACATTCTGTGATTCTATGACCAGGAAATGTGACTTTAATCTCTAGAGCATGAACTCCAGGACCCAATGGGATATAGCTGATGAGAGCAGTCTGCATCACAAGCAAGATCATGAAGGTAGCAAAGGATATTCTGCTACTGTCAGAAAGGCCAAAGTGCATGGAAACGCAAAGAGGCGACACCTGACCAGTTCTGTCCCATTCCAGCTACTGAATCCTGCACTGGTCGTTGGATTCAACACCAGCCACAAGTTTCTTCAGGGTCCATGGATTAAAACTCTTAGGTAAGAGATACATACTGAATTGGGATAACAAAAATATCATGGATTACTACAGGTAGCCCTTTCACTAACACACAGTACAAAGCACAGTAAACAGGTACAGATATTTCCCATTTAAGGCTGTAGGTGATTCAGGTGTTATGAAATGAAATCTAAGACATAACTTAAAAATCACAGAATTATAGAACCATAGAATGGTAGGGGTTGGAAGGGACCTCTGGAGATCAGCGAGTCCAACCCCTCTGCCAGTGTAGGAACACCCAGGGAAGGCCACACAGGAACAGATCCTGTAATGTAAGTTAAGGAGACACAGTCAGCAAAGAACTGAGATTACTTGAGTTCACATGTCTGAAGAAGAAGACCTGCAATCCTGGTTTATAACCTGCTGCTTTTATCTGTGGCTGCTGCTTCACAAAACAGAATTGCCAACAAGACCTCCAATTAATCCTGAGACTATGCTTAGGAAGAAGGTTAGGCACCTTTTTCCCCAGGCAGCTAGGCATGCCCCTTACAGCTAGGTATGTCTTATCTGAAGGTAGAAATTCTCTAATGTCCTGTATTAAAGCCAGTTAAGTTAATGTGAGAAATATGCTTCAACCTGTCCCTAATGGCATCAACTTGCACCGCATGCCATCCAGCCCAGGAGAACAGTAGGATACAGACAGCAAGTCCTCCTAGTGAAGGGATGGCCTGAGATGTGCACAGGTCTCCCTTGGGGAGGTGGAACGGTGCTTCCCAGGGGTGAATAAGCAAGTAAAAAATTACCATTGAGCTCAGTTTAGCATGCACCCTATTTTTTAACTCTGTCAGTTTGAATATAAACATTTTTATTTTACTTCAGTTTGAGTCAAGGAACAATTTAACTTGTGCTAAGAAACACATATATAGCATAAATCTGATACACCATGTTTTAACAACAACCCCACTACAGAGGATAAAAGAAAATGTATGTTTCCTGCTAAAATGATGGTGTACATTCATGGTGAGGTTGGTTCCCATTACGAATTTTCAATAGTCTAGCTCAGGAGGCTAAAATTCAGAAGTAATCTTTTCACCATTTATGGCATATGTTTTCTTGTTTACATTGCACTCTGCCTTCAGAGAGACAAGGTCAGTCAATTAGAGTTTCAGTTCTTCAACACTGGAGCTACGTTACTGCGCATGGATTTCCAACACTAACAAAATTACTTGTATCCAAAATAAAGCTATTAAATGAAATTAGGAAAAATACTTCATGTTCATAGCAGCAACACAGCTATTCACAGCAGCTTAAACGCCCTGTTTCACATTTAAAAAAATTAATTTGGAAGCCGAACTGCATAATCCTGTCTCTTTAAGAAAATTGGGATTTGCCGTACTAAATGGCACAAATAAGCATTAAATATAAATCATATCCATTGCACTTATCTGGTTACTTTTAATCCTAAAAATGCAAATTTAAATCGTTTGAGGGCAAAATCATGACTGTTTTAAAAACAGCTGCATGTGGGTTTCCTTGGGCCGTATGAGCAGTGGTACAGGACAGAGACACACTGGGGACACACACATACATGCAGGTCACTTCACAGAATGCTCTCCTGTGCCTTGCCGCAGTAAAATGTTGGGCAGTACTGGTTTAGCCTGCTCCGGACACATTCATTAATGTTAATCAGAAGCTCAACAGCAAGGTAGAGAAAAAAAACATGTATTTGTCTCCTAGAAAAGCTATGAAGAAAATCCCAAATTCTGTGTTCTCCCCATGGGAAAGTTCATGTGAAGTCCCCAAACGCGCCTCATGTCTTTATACGACAGGAAATCTAGTTAGATACAAATGCTGACACTCTTGTGCGCTCTATCCAAGATGTTTCAGGTCATGAAACAGACATTGCTCAGCTAAATACTACATTCATTTTCACAGGACAAACCACAGCAATACTTTCAAACCACAGCTAATCCTATCCAAATGGGAATGTAATCTGTTTGAATAAATAAGAAGCAAAAAGAAGAGGAAAGCCAAAGAATAATGAGTGTTTCTCAGGGCTGTGTGTCACGGCTAGCTGAGTAGTTGAAATTGGGGTTGCATCATTTATAGTGTATAAGCTGAAGCAGACAAACTGTGCCCTGTAAGGCAACACAGTCAAATGTTTCAGGACAAGAAACTCCATGGGCTAAACTACAATTTTTCTGTTTGCTGGAGAGTGCTCTTTGAAGTTAACTGCATGTTAATTCCTTCTTTAATTGTATTCATACAGGCACACACACTTCCATTATGAATTCTTCATCTCCTTCTACAGCACTGAGCATTAGTCACAGTCAGAGACAGAATGAGCAATTGCACAGCACGTGGCCTGACCAGTGCAGCGCTTCTTGAGCAGCATACACTAACTTCTAGTGATGTCCAAATACTGCATTTCTTAATACTTTTTGCCATAAACATTCAAAATGTTTCAAAAGGCTGCAGTGGAGCCTACAATTATATCACAACCCTTCCTACTGCAGAGGGATTTAGTATCGCACGCAGAATTTACGGATATTGAAAATCTGAACTGCAACAGTATGAATTTCATCTCTAGCACAAAAACTCCTCACTGTATAACTTCAAGATAGCATATTTGGCACATATAATGAGAAATAAAAGCACAGTGGATATTAAATGCCTTCCTGACCCTGAGGTATTTGGCTGCACGTCACTCTGCAATGCCAGTTGTGCTGACTGCAATGGCTAGGGCCTGGCTGCTGTCATCTCCCCTTCACTGGAGATTAACACCTGCCCGGGCACAGCTGCTCCCAGGAGTATTCTGGCACCTCTTGGACAGAAATAGCTGCAGTACTGGTAGCTAAGCTGGCCGACTGAGACTTAACAAAATGTGGGTCCCAAAAGCAGCTCTGGCAGACTTCTGGAACAGTGCCGCACTGGGGAGAGCAGCCCACGAGCAGCTGAGATGGAGACCTCTCTTATCCCAGCAAGCCCCAGCAAGCTGGAGATACAACATGAACATCAGTGAGCCGCAAAACCGTATTTCTGATCTGACATCCCAAAGCATTCCAGGTTTACACACAAAGATCCTGCACACCACAGACCATGGACCAAGTCTGCTCTGAGCACCTAACTCTTGAAAGCCCCTGAGAGACTGCAGTGCTGAACACTACCGATCAGGGAGATTTCTTCCATTTATGCATAGTTTCTAAAGAAACAACCTTTTAATATGTATGAAAGGTGGAATGACCATTCCCAGTATGTCCTTCATTAAACATCTCTGGAGCCCTCCAAAATCCATGTCCCCACCTTCCACACCAGGGTGTCTTCAGAGGCTGGGTTTAGGATGAAGTTATCCTAACCCTGTGACTCCAGTCCTCTGCTCCAGCTTTTTATTGTTTCTGTTTCTCCTTCCTTGTGAATATTCGTGAACTAGCTTTTATAACTGTTCATGTCATCCCAGAAGAAATCTAAGTGGAAACACATGTGATTTTTACCATTTTCCTTTCTGTCACAAGGATTGAAATAGCCGCAGGGAAACCGCCCGCAGCGTTATCAGAATCACTTGTCTGCAGTTTGGCAAAGTTCAAGCTCTGGCAAGTCTTGAAGCTGTCTAACAGCAGAATCTGGAAAACAGTTTTTAGCTCAGCACATTTGGGAGAGAGCTGCTCTTGAAATCAAGAGAACTACAGGCATTTTTATCTAAACTTAAATTCTCCCAGAACTGGTAATGCACACGTCTTACTCCCTCTGCTATAAAATGTAGTCTTGCTTTTTTTCTGAAATGTTGACCTTGTGAAACTTTACTCAAAACTTCCTCAAGTAATATCTAAAATCCATTAGAATAACCAATTAATTATATAACTATGTGAAAAGAATGAAGCCTCCCTTTTCACTTAGCAGTAATGAAGATGTTCAGAGATAATATTAAGATGTCAGTGCTGCTACGATCTACATAGGATTCCAAATATGCCTGCAACCAAAACCTCTTTAAAGTACAGCCCGGGTTAAATAAACAAAGACCGATCACGACTGCTGCAAGCAGGAGTGCTCTGCTGAGTTCAGTCACTGCATATCCAAAGGTCTTGCTGGATGAATATTCAAACAATGCATTCAGCCTCATGACCTTGGACTCTGCTAAAGAAAATTCCAGGAGACCTCCGAGGTTTGGTCCTCCATGACCTTGCTGGGAAGGGAATGTAGAGATTAATGACTTGAAAGCATAATGCAACAATCTGGAAGAAAATATAAACCATACTGAACAAGAGTTGTGAAAAAGGTAAATAACTGCAAACAGCACTAGAGCAACTTTGACATATATCACAGCCACAGTGGGGGCAGCAGAGGAGGTGAAGGGAAGAGTATAAAAGTGTAGGATTGAATGACAGCACATAATACACCAAAGAAAAACTGTCAAAAATGGATATAAAACTTGGTACACAAACTGTGAAATTGTGCTGCTGTAGCCCAACCGGAGACCGAACTACATAAGAAAATAAGCCAAGGGTTGCCCTGTACACAGAAGAGCTGTAACGCTTAACACGTTGTTCAAGTACACTCATTATCTAGAAGAATTAGATACTAAAAAGAGTATTTCCTTAGCAGCCGAAACCACAGACTGTGCAAAGATCTCAGTTAAAGAAAAGCCTTCTTTTACATTTTGGTATCAGCGCTTACCTTGGCCCTAAACAGTCCAAAAGCAACAACGGAAATTTTTCCTTCATTTTCAGTTGCTGCATATAGAGACAACTGCAAACCCTTGCTAGGTGAGCACAAGAATGATGAGTTCATTGACTCGACGAGTCACACTGACAAATCATTAATAAGCACACATGCTGTGGTCTCACGGGATATCTTGACAAAATTGTATGTATACTGCCTGCTCAGACAGCTCCATGCTGAGGCTCATGCTCTGCTACACACAATACTGAGTCATGAAACCAAAACAAGGTCCTCCTCTTCCTCCATCTCCTCTAGCCCACAGGGCCAGTTTCAGAAATGCACAGAAGAATCACTTCTTACTTCCAAGCACCCAGTTGCACCATTTCTTCACTTTGTTTTCGGAACAGGAAAGAGAGCAATGCCCTACCCCACCCAATGCTGGCCACCTCAGAAGGACTTAGGGGACACAGACAACTCTGAGCATATGGGATACCCACACTGACACAACTGATCCCAAGGATGCAGCACAGCATGATTTTTCATTCCACCCATCCCTGCTACTTCCTTGCTTACTTCATGGTTGACTCGGGTATGAGCACAGAAGTGGTTCGCTTGCACCAAGATCACATCTTAAGCCTAGGGTGCTCCTAGCCATCTGCTGAAAGAGAAACTCGTGGTCATTACCATGTTTTGTAATAAAAGAAAGACAGGTAGTAGAAGGTAGGGCATGAGGATAAGAGAAACATATAAAAGCTGCATGATTTCTTTGCATCTTTTGCATTCCATCTTTATAACAGAAGGATGTTAACAAAGTAACACCCATACTTATTCTTTCCCCAAGTAGACTTTTGGTAGCTAAAGATGAGAAAGAGAAGAAATAACGAGGGCCAGGTATGGTTTGCATCCAAGGGTTCTGAACAACATAGGTATGCATGACTGACAAGATGAATAACTATGTTTTTTAGTTATTTTATCTCTAAATAGGTCTATTTAGGCAAGCAGACGAGTGGTTATAACTCTGCCACAGACGGTGTATGACATTGTTAGCACACAGAAAATTTCCCGCAAACAATAAACAGCAAACTCTTAGAATGTGAAAATCCGATTTACTATAAACTTAAGTCTTCTTATTGTATTAAAAGAATAGATGATAAATTCAAACAGCACACACCTGCTGATAAGTTTACAAGAATATTAAACCATTCAACTGGAGAATAAACTGCTTAAGGACCTGTAGGATGCATCAAAGTGATAAACCAGCAAAGTGGATTTCTCAATCACAAACTATGTTGATGATAATAAAGAGCATTTTCTTCACTTTGTTCCAGTTAAACAACTAGTTCATTTAAAGGTGGAAGAACCGACTAGAACAAAGGATGGTTTTCCTCTCCAAATTCGGCAGAAAAGGATGATACAGCTCTAAAATCTGAAAGAAATGAAAACCATGGATGGTCCGTTCAGACACCCGTGTAGTCCTGCCTACAGATACTGTCCAGGATTTCAAAGGAGTTAATTCCCTTAGCTGTAGAGGCAAAGCATGGTTTGCTTTTTCAAATGTCCAGCAACACCTACTATAGTCTGATCACGCACTAGTGCATTTTGCAGTCTAATTTCACATAAAAGGAATTCCATGCACAGGCTCCAAGGATGCTCCAGGATGTGAACCCAAGCTCAATGAGTGCAGACCAACAGAGTTGCTTCAAAATGCACTCCTGATCCAAATTAAAATGATATTTTTCAGGTACATAGAGTTTAACTGATAATTCCTTTAGTTTCAACAGCAAAACATGCTTTTACACACTTGTCAATGCTTCTTATATATGTAATTCGGTATTACTTCCACAATTTTATAACAGTGGTTGTCTGCCTCGTGAACTGAATTCCAAGAAGACGTCATCACGAGTAAAATATGACCACATGCTACATACATTATTCACCATTTATAACCAAGAGTATGTACGCAGTTTGTCAGCCTGAATAGAAAAAGAACTACTAAATTAAGGAAAAGATTACATTGACATTGACACTCAATGCATAAAACAGCTATTAATCACTACAAATTAATCTTGCAAGAAAAGTAACTATGAAACACAATCCAAAAAGTTTTAAATCAAATCCTTCACTTACTAAGTACACATTTAAAATCAGTGATTAAAATCACTTTAGCTAACCAGCCTGAACTGGAAACCCAAATATAATTTGAAGGATTACTAATAATAATATAATTGAAGACCCAAATAAGAAGCAGACAACGGGCTATAACTCAGCTATAGACAGCACGGGAAATTCTTAGTATCTGGAAAATTTCCCCAAAAGATTAAATAACAAACTTTGAGAAAGCCAAAAGCATCTGAGGACAAAATACAACTGAATGATGTGGGCTTTTTTTCTAGTTTAGTGTAATTTACTCTTAATGAAATTATGGATGCGATTCACACCTTTGTCTGTACCTTCCAGATAAACTTTACAGGTTTGGCAATATTTCTAGTGATCTCTTTTCTTCTCTTTCCCCTGGTTAAAGAGAATTTTGCTTGTCTGAATACTCACAGCCCATGTCTGTAGCTGCATTTATTTTAGCAATGTGGCAAGTTTGGATGTTTACCTGCTCACAACAGGCAAGAAAGTTTTGCAAGAGCCCAAATTCAACAGAGCTCTGAAAGCCAAGAGGGGACCTCAGGGAAACTGAGGGCCAGGAATAGAAAAGGCACCTCACCTCCCTCTATCATTAGCAATAGGTCATAGAGCATATCCAAACAGTCTGAAGCAGAGTGGAACCAAGGTATCAGAAACACTGAACAGAGACTGAAAATTTTTCAGATTAAAACTAAAGAGCCCTAGCCATCTGAAGGCCCATGTTTATACAGATTGTGCTGAAGTGGGAGGAATTTTAATAATTTAATTTGCAGCTCCTACTAACAAAGCCAAATGAAACAACAACAACAAAAAAAGCAGCTGCAACAACTCCACATTTCCACACATATGTCCCTGCCCATGGCAGAGGGGTTGGAACTGCATGATCCCTTCCAGCTCAAACCATTCTATGACATAAGATGATATATAGAAACGTAACAAAGCAACCGAGATTTTTTGAGCATTGCCAGAATTGCTGGACCTGAATGGAACAGCTTAAATAAAAAATAAGGCATCCTTCTCTTTCGCCTTAGTGTTTTGGTAGTTGATAAGTGCAATCCCATATGAGAGGCCACCTATCAGGAACACAAAACTTGCAAATATAAGTATTCGAATCTGGAAACTTTTGATGACAAAGTTGCTGTAAGCTCAAGTAGGAAGCATTCATTAATTACAAAGTCACACAGAATTTCTATAGCATGATGCAACCCGCCTGGATGCATTCTTGTGTGGTCTGCCCTAGGTGATCCTGCCCTGGCAGGGGGGTTGGACTAGTTGATATCTAGAGGTCCCTTCCAACTACCATTCTATGATTCTATGCTCACACATTTTTCTTCTGTAACTCCTAACATATTAATGTTGTTGCTGGAACAAGCAACGGATACACAATTCACAGGCAAAAATGAAAAGCACCTGCAAAAGTCACATAATAAAATGAGTTATACAGTGCTTTCTTCCTAATACACAGAAGAGCCCCAAGGATTTAAGAGGGATAATTTAAATCTTCAGGACAGATTCAGGAGCATCTCTGCACCCTTGGGTTCAGCTGGTTCTTGTCCCTACCCAGGGGTAGCACTTGGGTTTCCATCAGACCTGCTCCTCCCACTCCCTTGCTTCTTTGCTTCTATATGAAGATGAAAGAATTAATGCACAAGGGAAGCAAGATTCAACCTATTCCCATGGCTTCTTTATCTTATCAGATGGGGATCGGCTCCCTAGCACACTCCTGTCCAAAAGTGGCACTTATGTAGAGATGCAGCACATGTACATCTCAGTTTGCTGGCCAGTGTTTGGCAAGCCAAAGCTCCTCCTCCTATGGTAGAATGGCACTGGATAGGAAGATCTGAAGCTAATTTACTGAACACAAGCTTAAAGAGGACTTTGGAGGAAAATATTATGCTCTAGAGCTTCTTAGATGTGAGGCCAATAATGAATCTTTATTTTTGTCCAGTTTTCACACATACCATTCGGCCTGCCAAAGCCAAATGTGGGAAACATTTTGTCCTTTATTTGAACATACACAAATTATTCATGCACGAAACTATAAAGGAACACACACGTGAGCAAGAAATATATTTGTAATGTTATATGGGTGTAGTTCTTTTCAATCTTATCTTTTTAGTTGCATTTTTTTTTTTCTGATCTCAGCATTTGATTCTATTATATTTATATGGAAACATCAAAATGAGTGAAGTCCTTCAATTCAAGGGCTACTTAAAAACATACATCCACATAAATCTGATGATAAGGCATCAATATAAATGCCCAGCACTTAGAGATAATCTGATTATTAATTTGTGCTGCCCTACAGATCCTCAGTTCACTCATTCACTCTGTCATTCTGGATATGCATGGACTATACACTTTTAATATCAATCTTAGGTGGTTTTTATCTTTCTCCCGGGAGCAGAGGAGGACAGAATATAACATTGCTTGCATATGTAAAGGCAAAATAATTCATAACCTGTTGAATGTTATTTCTAACATCAATGATGCATCAACTGTCCACTTCCAAGGTGTGATAAGGCATTTAAGCAACGAAATGTCATACCCATACAAAAATGCTGGCACAAATGTTTGTCACAAAAATATTTTGTCAGAAATACACACATCTTATAAATGTATTCATGTGTTATTCACCAGTTGCAAACAGATGTGATGATAATTATACACATTTGGCATTTCTTTCCCATTCAGGATATTGCATTAAGTCACAGCAGTGACACACTTTCAAAATGCTGTGTACTCCTCTCGCAATATAAACAAGTCTCTCTATGAAGATCTGTGTAAGCCATGAAGTACCACGTCATCTACAGAACAAAGAACAGTGAAGTGCAAGAAGTCTCAAAATTAAATAAGCTTGTGGATGTAGAAGTCTGGAAGGAGACAAACTGTGTCTTACACAAAACATTATCAAGAGGCTTGTGCAGGGACATACTGGAGTCAAATGTGGCACTGCCTGTGGAAGTAAAACACAGCCATGATTGATGGGGCAGCTTATACAAATATGCACTCCAAACCAAAATCTCCAAAATGTTTTTTAAAGAAATACAGTAAATATGAAACAGTGTCAAGTAAAAACAAATCGGGTCCTTATCTCATTGCCACAGTTGACATTGTATTACAACTTCCCAGCAGGTGTTCGTGTTAGATTAGGCATGGTAAAATCTAATAAATACAGTCCTCCCTACTACAGGAAGGCAAATTAACTGAAAAAACAAACCCCAATCACAGACACAAATAAATAACCGCCAAGCAGAGACTGCAACAGACCCCTGACTGACAACATCGCACTATAGCTTTTTTGGTTTAATATTAGTTTCCATTTTATTAAAATAAACACATGTATTAAAAATGGACAGTGTGTTATTATTCCCTGATGAAAAAACTGTACTGCTTCAGTCCCAAAATAGGAACCAGGATACCCTGAATTTTTTCAGTATAGAAGACTGTATTTCCTTCATAAGCATTACATGACCAACCCTAATTTTAAAGCTGACTTATTTGTGACCTTTTCCTGTTAGGAAGAGCATGGCATTTACACATCTGTTGAAACACCATACCACTTGCAAAGTAATATTTAATTGATTCCATAAGATGTTAGGATGTGTTCTAAGTAAGACAACTACTGATAAAGAAACCATGTCAATTAAAATCAGCATGCTGCTTGATAAAGTTTCATGTTCATCGGCCATATCAATCTCTCTAGCTTTTTAAAAAAAATAAATAGCAGAACTTGCTACAAGTGTCTCAGGTCTTCTGGCTAGAAATATTTCTCCTACAGGCTAGAGCATTGCATCTTTTCAAAACAGTCAAAGCATGGCACTTCGAAGTCTAGCACATTTTAACAAGACAAAGGCACTATAAATATTAATTAATTCTGCATGTGAACAGCTCTCTCCTACTACATCTATGAGCAGATTTGAAGTTTCGGATCAGAAATGAACTGAAAGCTGATATACATACCCTTAAGAACAGCTGATTGTATTCTTTTAAAATTGACATCTTTTTCAAGTAGTTTAGAGAGATTAATCAATTAAGATGAAATACATGTTCTAGTTAATTCTAAGATTCACCTTGGTAACTGCCATTTAAGACAAAAAAAAATTAAAAGGAAAAAATTAAAAATCTTACATATTAAATATTCACTGAGGAAGACAATCTTTCTTGTCCTACTCCTGGGATTGCATGTATTTAAGAGAAGGGGAGTGAAAAGTGTTTTTACATGTCTTAGTGCTTAAAGCCTATTCCTGTATCTCTGATTTCAAACCTATAATTTTCTCAGATGTCCAAAATTCTATCACTTCTACTCTTCCAGTGAAATAACCTATTTTATCAGCAAAACTCAAGCCACCTCCTCCTGATTTTAACACTATGTGAAGCACACCTTTACAACTCAGCTGTAGAAAAAGGTGGAGGAGCAGCATATTAGGTACTCACACCGGCCTCCAGTGAAGGGACTTTCAAGCCAGGTCCCACAGATAAGACCTCACATGCAGTGCATGTGGGACCTTCAGAGAGCCCATGGGTCATAGGGCATTGTGCAGGGCAGGGGGGCATGTAACTCAAGAATAGCGAGACATGTTCAGCCATCTCACCAGTGCCACCAGTACTGCAGAGCAACCCTGTGGTGGCTAAACCTGGGTGTGCAGAACCGCCCCCTGAGTTACAGTGGGTGCACAGGGAAGATTTCTGTCTATGTGCCTCCAACACAACAAATTTAGAGCTGTCAGGGCAAGCTTCACTGCATCTGCCACTGGGTCCTTTGTGTTATCCTTTTATGAGATGGTTGCTCAGATAAAGGTAAATCATTAGGTTCCTCTTGGTAATGGCTAACTACCAGGGCAAGAACTTCTGTGAAAGCTGCCAATGCCCTAACAAGGGTGAAACATTGAACCCTGGATTAGAAGCTGCCTGTTCCACTCTCAGCTTCTCATATAAAGGTCTAATTGAGGCACAGAAATGCCTACCTTCCAGGACAAAAGATAACAAATAATTAATCTTCTCAAATGACAAGATTATCAATAATTCAAGTCACATTCCTGAACTTGCATTTCCTAGTAAGACATTTGGCCTCTTAAATGGAGAATGGGTCTTCAGCTTCTGGTGGTTTTGTTGCACTTTTTTCTCTTTTTTTTTCCCAGTACTAAAAAGTGGTCGCTACAAACCAGTTTTTACAGAAGTAAGATTCCCTCCCATCAAAGCAAGTTCTTACAGAAATAATCCCTGGTTTGGGGAGGATGATACAGTTCTGGAGGGCAGCAGGATCAGGACCAGGAATTATACCCTGCAACCTTGTCTAGAATACACAGCAGCTTCCTTGTGAGATGTTATAAAAGGTGGAAGCTTGACTGTCTGTCTCCAAAAAAGAGATACTGGATGGAGAACATGAAGACACCCATCCAAATGAAAGATAGACTCATGCTTTGAGGTGCACCTCTCCTTGTCTGGGGGCTAAGGTGCTGAAGAACACAAAAGCTGTACTTTGGTCTGTGCCCCCCAGGCTGCTGTGGTCCAGTACTGGATATGGGCAGGAACACTGCTCCAGGCAATGAGGTGCTCCAGACTACTGCTTGTGGTTGAAGGTTGGTTTGCCCTTCTCATAGAGAGGCATTTAGAGAAGAGGCTTATAATTACTGCTGCTGTCAGAGTAACAGTTCAGAACTAAAGTGATTGTAACAAAAAGGTAAGAAATTCACAACTTCATGGTTAGCAACACTGGAGGAGGCTCAGCGTAACTGTTCTATATAAACAACCAGCAGCCACTTTCTCTTACCTCATCTGCACCTTTATTAAAGTACAGGCTCAAAAAACCTCTGTGTTTTCAGATAGAATTAGAGAGCTAAGTTTCAAGGCAAACACATGTAAACATCTGTTAGGTAAGCGTTAATAATTCACAGCAAGATGCCAGCTCCGTTAAGACACCTAACGTGCAAAGAAAACATTGCAAAAGGTATCTGGAATAAATGGAGTGATTTTCAAACAAAAGGAATTACTTAGACTATTGGTATTGTTCATCAAGACTTTATTTTTGCTGATGTTAAAAAAATACATTGGGAGCAGGGAGGGGAGGGAGGTGTTCTGCCTAGAGTTTAAAACTGTGTACTTCAAACCATACACATAACCTCTTTCCTTTCTGATGATGATGCCTCTGCATTTCATAGAACCAGAAAATAGTTTGAGCTGGAAGGGACCTTAAAGATCATCTAGTTCCAACCCCCTGCCACGGGCAGGACACCTTTGCCAGCTGAAAGGGCAGCATCCCCCTCTTGTCCAGCCACCAGGATTCAGTAACCCACCACAAGCTACCACAGCTGTCCAGTAACTGGTTCATAAGGTAGTACCATCCCCATAGGCTCAGTGGACAGATGGAGTAACACCACCACTGCTCACTGGGATAAAGAGATGATTGTAAGATGGCTCTTGGGAAGGGAATTCAGAGAGCCAGACAGGTTCCATCTGGGACAGAAGACAAGTATGGTGGTGAGGTATCACTACAGGGGCAATAGCTGAGCTTAGTTTTATGTTTCACGCCAAGGTAACCTCACACATAAAGGGTATCAAACTCCTTTCACAGTACAAGCATGATCCAATACCCCAGTAAGGTACAGCACGTGCTAATGAAGCAAACTTAGATACTATAGAGATAAATGTAGTACTTCATTTACTTTTAATTTATTGTTACTGTGGTTCCCCAGTACCCGACACCCTCTCCTCAAGAGATTATTAGGTTTCATCAGATTTTGTAGTTCAGCCGCTGCAGGACCGTGGCTACATTACTTTGGGACCTCAGCAGAACCAGAGCAGCAGTCCTACACCACACTGGCTTCCCATTTTGGACCAGAGATTTTTACACCGTGCTGCACTGTTCATCTAGACATACTCTCCCAAGACATGGGGAAAATCTGATGCCTGTGGAATGGGAGGCAGGAAGACAACAAAGGTCAGCGCATGCAGTATTCCTCCTATCACCTACCTCCAGCCAGAAGCTAAAAGAAGGTACTTATACACAAACTGTCAACACATGACCTTTTCAGCACAAAACCCAGCTAGAAATACTATGCAGACCTACATCTTCTCAATGGCTCTGGCATTCTCTTTCCTCGCCTTTCCAACACAATTCTACTTAATGTTCTACTTACATTCATCCAGAATGCTCTGCAAACATTATTTGACTTTGATGTTGTCACCTTTTCTTATGTAGCCTTCCACTGCATCTCAGCCTGATATTACATCAAACATTAAATATATCTTCCCCTAACTGGTCCCATCCTCTCCATTAGCCTCAGCTACTACCTATATTCATTCCAACCTGTCAGGTCTCAGTTACCCAGTTTTGTACACTGGAAACTCCACTCCTTCTCCCCTCACTCTTGAAGAAATTACTCCGATATATCTGTTTTACTGACCTATTATTTCCATGGCTTAAGACTTTCGTACCAAGTGAAAAACATTTGCTTTCTGAGGCCACTAAGTATCACAACACAGTCTCTGTATAGTTCTTGGTGCAACTGTGTCTCTTTGTTGTCTCTCCTGTAATATTTCTGGGGGGGGGGGGGAAAAAAAAAAATCTTTTATGTTTTTACAACATCTTGTACAGAGATGTCCTAACCCACACATAGGGTACCATGACATTATGGTAATGTAAAAGTCACCTCTGCACAGCAAGGTGACCAATGGTGCAGGGATGCCTACACAAATCCTCTGGATTCTGTGTGGATTTTCATGTTGTGAGATGCCCATTTCTGTCCCTCAACCCCCTACAGTATTGGAAGAAACAGCAGATACTCTTATCACTCAGCTTTACTGTCTCATCCCTAATTTGGGCATAATCCCAGTTTAAACCAGTTATCTAATGGCTAAATATAATTTCTGTAGGCTGTGTAGTTTCCAGAAATAACTAATGCTGCATCCTCTTCCCCATCAGGGAAACACCCAGTAGCACTTGCCAAATCCCACCTCACCCCACTGCCCTACTCAGTAGGGCCATGTGGCACAGAGACCTAGCCCGCCCAGCAGATGCTTCCCATGCTGCTGTATGGATTAGCAATCAAATCCACAGGCTCATCTGCAGCTCTGATTTTTCAGGCCTTGCCCCTTCCTGGTGCTTCAATAAACCACTCCCATGCAGGTCCTAAGGACCCAGTGATTGCCTGCCCACTGCTTCTGTCACACTCTTTGGAAGGAAGTCAAAAAATACACTAAGAAGCTTCCAAAATGTGCATACTGTAAATAAAACCTACATTCTTAGCAAGTGGGCGTAGTCCCAGTCCATAGTACCAGGGGAGGAAGTAGGGAAGGGCAAAAGCTTTCTTAGTCCCTGCAGTAAAATCTGCAGCTGATCCTTTTCCAAGCTGGGTAAATTAATTTCTCCTTCAATGGTCCTGAGCACTGCCTCTACTCTTTTAGTTCAAATATTTCCTAAAAAGTGGGGAAGAACAAAAGCAAAACAAGAAACAGAGTATTTCCAGAGTTATCCTAACACAAAGCATGGAAAAAAAACTAAAATAAAATTCTTCCTTTCTTCCAAATTCAGTATGTTAGCTCCTTTTCTACACATTGATGTTGAGCCAGTTGAGCATAAATCACAAATTCCTCACTCTAAAGTAAAGGCAGCTCTCTTCAGAGGCAACTGACCTCCAGCTATTTGATCTCACAACTGCTCACGTGCCTCCTTGTTCTGGAAGCTGCTCAGTAAAAGGCATCTGGAGGAGTCCAGTAGAGACACCTAATACCATCCGAATCAAGAATGGCAGTCCATGTGTGGTGGCACACACAACTGTGGAGTTGCTGCACTGGAATGAAAAGCAATAGCTCACTGGCTCAACACACTGAGCATTCAAACACATATCTGAGGAGCTTCAGCTCTACCCGCTATGAACTTCACCCACCCTGCTTTGCAGTGTCCCATCTCCAGGAAACCACATCTCATAGCTGGGAGATGTTTCCTGACAGAACAAAGAGAGAGATGGACAATAAAAGCTTGACTTACAACAGAGAGATGTACGTTACCAAGAAATGGTACATTTTACATGATTTTTCTTTTCCTTGGCATTGTACATTGAAATTTTGTATAAGTAACAGACAGCTTTTTAGTAACTTGGGACTCCAGATGTACTTAGATTTCTTGTGAAATGGTTAAACTAACAGTTTTCCACATGGCAATGCTTCCTGGAAGAGAAAGATCCAGACACAAAGAATATTTTCCATGCAAAAAAAAAAAAACAGAGCAAACATTATTTGCAAGTTTATAAAGAAAGAAACAATGTATGCATCAAATATATCTATTCTACGGGCAAAACATCTTGTCGCAAAAACTAAATAATTCCCCTGCAGTTTGTAATACCAACCATCCCAAAGCACCTGTACTTTCCTTCTACCTTACTGTGCTCCTAAACCCTTCCCATTCCTCACATCAACTATTTTCAGTCCAGTTCTCCTGAGCAACTACCCCTCACAGAAGGTGTGATATCATACGGATGCAATTCACAATTTCACTCCTCAGGGATTCAATTCCAAGCTTCATTAAGGCTTGCAAAGCAAACTAGAGCATTTTACCACTGCACAAAATAGTATTTGCTACTAAGACAAGCCCCAGCAACTCAAACAATTATCCCATTATGGTACTTAGAGCATATCAACACAACTATCCTGGTTCCATCTCCTTTTACACTCAGCAGTCACCAGATCTTTGTTCAGCCACCCCAGACTTTCCCAAATGTTTCCTGCCCTTCCCAGCTGGGCTTCTGAGTCTCTCTGCCTGCAATAGCTGGGTTATAAAATAACCAAAATAACAAAAAAACAAAACACCAAAAAAAAAAATCTTTGTACTTGAGGGGAGGTCCCATTACACTCCCTGCATGCTGCTTGTTCTGCATCCTTGACAGCTCAGCAGATGCTTCTGCTGCACTGTCATCCCCAGCCCTCAAGCCTGGAAAGGGACCCTTGTGCTTGCTCCTCTGGCCCTTTACCACTGTCTCCAAGGAACACGGCAACCAAACTCCCCTTTGCTTTTCTGCAAAGAAGTGAGTCAGGGGCTTCAGAAAATCTCATCGCTACAGATGATGTTAGGAACTATTCAGGGAATGCAACACACCACAGAAGCCAGTAAGGACCATGCACTGCTGCGTCCAACACCAACCTTTCATCTTACCAAACCGCACTAGAGGTGGGAGCTTCTCTGAAGGCCAGGTGGTAAAGCAGGCAGAGCCATGAAGCACAGAGCAGCCCCAGGATGGCATCTGGGGAGGAGGAAACCAGGACATCACACCGTTAGTGAGACAGGGCAGGGACACCTGCTCTCCTCTTCCCAGTGGCGATAGCACTTCAGTGGCAATCCTGTTTTCGAGCCCTAAAGATGTTTTACTTAGCTACTCATTTCTGACGCTGTTTTGGTCTTCTCCACTTCCTCATCTCCTTTTATTTGAAGCTGTAATTCATGGTCGCTTTTCTCTCTTTTTATTTTCTTGTTCATTCAAGGAAAAAAACGTACTTATCAAGACCACAAAAGGTTATGATTCCAAGTCGCCAAGGGTTTGTTTTACTGTAGGTAAGATCCTTCTGTCAGCCCAATTTCATACTTGATGCTGAAGGCTGCACCTGCTTGACAAAATCTCTGCCAGATAAACGCAGACTTGCCAAAATCATTTCTCAAGAGGAAGAAGAAGAGACACAGGAGATCGGATGTTGATCAACATACTCCAGAAGCTCAAGAAAGCCTACCACTGCATTATAAACAGCAGCAAATGATGCCCTGTGCTTCTTTAAAATAGCAGCATGGAAGCAGTTAGTTCAGCAAGCCAATTTGGTACCAGCTTTTTCCAGGCCGAGCTGCCCCATCTGCCTATTCCAGTTTAGTTTAGCTTTGACTGATCCCAGTTACATAACTGTATCCTTAAGCTTGTAAATTGTAAGGTCAACATCAGGTTAAACTGTTGCTGTGTAAGACAATATAGAGAAAGCTTGAACTGTCCTACTGCCACACCTATTTTTCTGTGTATCTGATGCAATTCCCAGCTCAAAGCTCGGCAGGATATTTTCTTTCCTTTTTGCATACCTCTTCATTTTTTTTTTTTTTCCTTTTTCTTCCATTTCTCTCATGGATTATTTTTACTTTCAAATACACTCAGGAAGATGACAAATACAAAAGTTAGAAAAGCTAAGCTGACAGGAATGCTTCTGTACCATCATTTCACTACAGGCGCCAAACTTAAGTGTTTTAGGCTCCACATCATATGGCCTGCCACGAGCACACTGAACTGCCATGAAATGGGGCAGGAAAAGATAAGTGTTCTGCCAAACATTCAATATTTTTAAGCCTAAAGCGAAATAATCCACAAAAGCAGGTGGAGCTCAACTTCAGAGCAGGTCCATTCTGACAGCACACTGTCCTGAACGTAGATACCTTGTCAGCCCTGGGCGCATGAATGCTGGAATATGCAGGGAGGCTTAGTTAAATGAGCTGGCAGGAAACCTACCTGGCAAGTAGTTACTGAACTTCTCTGACAAATCCCCTGATGAAATTCTGCTAGAGCACTGTCAAGCTGTCTCTCTCCACAACGTTTGAGTTTGAGAAGGGTTTGGTTGTTGTTTTGGGTTTTTTTGTTGAGTTTTTTTTTTGTTTGTTTTTAAATTACGTCTTTGAAAGAAACACCCTGGCTTTCTTTGTGAGATACTGGCAGTGTAACTGCATTGTAATCGTAAGGTACGCCTCACAGAGTAGTAGCACTGCAACAACTTTGGAGAACAATGCAACAAAAGAAATCACTCTCTTTGTAAGCCTTCTTCAAACGTTGATGCTGGAGAGCACCAAACTTTCTGCGTCAAGCCAGCAACTTTTGTTCCATCAAAGGTATATTGTAGCACAAGGGAAGACAGCAGAGTTTTCATTCTATTGTGGAAAGAAATGAGAATCACAGAATCACAGGAAAAAAAATTAGGTCAGAAGGGACCTCTGGAAGTCATCTGGTCCAATCTCCTGATCAAAGCAGGACCAGCTTCAAAATCTAATTGAGTTGCTCACAGACTTGCCCTGTCAAAGGTTGAAAATTTGCAAGGACAGAGATTCCAGAGCCATTTTGGGCAACCCATTTCAATACTTACCCACTCCTGCTGCAAATGCTTTTTCCCTTGATCTACTCAAAATTCCTCTTGCTGCAACTTGTCATTGTGCAATTCTGACAACACCCAGCTCCATCTTCTCCTTAATTCCCATGTAGGTAGTAAAAGTGGAATTACACCACCACCGCCCCCCCTTATTCTTCTCCAGGCTGAAACAAATCTCAGCCTTGCCTTGTGTATTCTCATCCCCTGTCTCTCTTGATGGCCCTCCACTCCACTTACGTGTGTCAACGCCTCCCTTGGACAAAGGAGCCCAGATGTGGACTCACAAGGGTGAGGTCTCTCCTTTGACCTGCCAATTATCTTTTTGCTCATACAACCAAGCATGCAGGTATCCTGTTCTCCACATTATGCACCTTACATCACTATCTAACTTAATCTAACTGGGTTTCCTCTGAGGTGATGGTGGTGGAATTTAGCTGCACTTGTGAGTAAAAACCAGGTAGGAGGCTCTGTTACATAGTTCACTCTGAGAAAAGAAAGTATGGTTATCTGTCACATTTGCTCTTTATCTGTTGAGGAGAGGATGACAAACCAGAAAGGTTCCATCTGAGCCTTGACAGAGCATGGAAATGGTATGCACTCAGACCTCAAGCAGAGAAAAGTGCCAAGAAGCATTTTGGACAGTACATCAGAGATTTTTCAAATATACAAATTTACCAATGTAAACCTGATTAATCATGCTACTAAAAAATTTCTTGAAAACTCTCCATACAGGCTGACTGCCAATTACATCACATTCCTTTAGTGAATATAGAATTAAGGCATGTTGTCCCTGAAAAAAAGTAAAACTTCTAATTAGGTTTCTTTAAGAATTTGGCCACCTATTTCTCCCAGCTGGCTATGGTTTGATACCCACCCTCTGGCACAGCCCACTTTGAGTATTGCTTCCCAATACGCTGTCCCCTTCTAAAGATGTATGAGACATGTCCCCATGGCATGCTGCTCTAAGACCTGTCACTAGATGCAGAGACAAACACATGCTTGAGAAACAGTAGTGAAGCAATGAGCAAAAGACACACCATATTTTGTCAGTGGGAATGTTATGAAATAGCCACAAGAAAACTCAACCATATTGTTCTCATTTAGGATAGAGCTAGATAGGGTCTTATTTTGGAGCATGAAAATGTAATCTATTCCAGTCTCTCTTTCCCCACCACCCCTTTCAAATAACAGCCTGCACTGTCATCCACATGAAATTATCATCTAACATAGCTGACTTCCAACCAGGGTGCTACAAGGATTTAGGCTTCCTATATACACATATACTTACAAAAGAAATTGTGGTAATGACATTGAGATCAAAATATCATGCAAATTCTTTTTGAAACTGAGGGCAAGGAAAGAGAAGAGGGATTTCTTTACGATTTAAGAAGGATGAATATGAGATATGTATGATCAAAACAACAAATTCTAAGAAGTTACAGCAGATGTGTTAATCTTTCTAGATTCAAATTCTCCGATTTCACTTAAGTCAGTTTGTCCCAGAGCCTGACAGCACTGTATAAAGAAACAATTGCGTATCTTCTCAAAACAGAAGACAGTGAGATCTCCTGGACAGTTTGCCCGAAGACTCTTGACTTGTGCCTAAACTCTTATGGGAATACAATTCAGAAAGGTTTATTCAATAAATTAAAATAAATACCTCCTATGGGAAGCAAAAGACATAACAGAATGAAATACATTTCCTGTAGGAGGAATATTTTTAGACTTTTAGAGAGAGAGGCAAATGAAAACTGAACACAGACCTGACAGTGGGTTTCTGACCACATTATTCTCAGTAGGGTGCAACTCAACTGAAATTACTCTTTAGAGAAGAAAGGAAAAGACAATGCTTAAAAAACAGCTTGCTGTATTACAACAGTTGCAGAAATCAAAGGGATAACGCAAATAAAACCTGAAAATAGCAATGGAAAATGTGTATTAGTCTTCCTTTTACAAAATATAGACGTTCAGAAGAGGTACAGTCCCATCACTGAAAATCAAACCCAGAGGCCAGCCCTTTGGTTAAGCAGAGGCAGTGCAAAAGTAATCTTAATCACACTATAAAAAAACCTAATCTTTCATTCGTTAGCTGAAAAACATTTTGTCCATTTATGAGACAAACCACTTAGGAGAACAAAAAGACTCATCAACATTTGACTTTGCCGATCTAAATAATAGGCTACAGTTGAAGTAAAGCATGAACTTCAGGTGATGGAAGCAAGTTGGAAGCAAGATGGAAGCAAGACCTATTATCTTATGTTTTAATGTCTAGCATGGAAGATAACTGGAGAGATACATAAGAAGGACAACTAGATACGAATAAAAGACAAGTCTGACCTGAACAGTTCAGAGTGCATAAAATGGGAACTCATAAATGAACACGGAGAAAAGACAAAAGCAAGATCCACCCAAAGTCCTATCAGGTTCTCAGCAGCCACAAGGAGAGTTTCTGCACGGGACTGAGTGGTCATGTGCATCTTCAATAAGTGCAATGCTCAAAAATCTCTTTTGAGCCTTACACTGTCAAATAGTCTCTATGGATAAATGCATAAATCAGAAGCTCTCTTCTTTGAGAGGATACAGAAGAGAGCAAGTAGAAAGATCCAGAAAAGACAGTTCAAGACAGTTCTGGTTTCACAGCTTGGGAGGCTGATGCAAGCTGTTCCCATAGCCAGGACTGGGAGGATGATGACCCAGGGACGAGAGGTTTAGGGTGGGAAACTGATGTTTGTTTTTACGGGCCAGACACAGTACCTAACCTACTTAGCTCCAAAAACATGAACATGTGGTACTCAACATCTGGTCCCAGTATGACAGTGTGGCAAGCATCAAGCACTGGAAGCTCATCAAATCCTTCAAAAACAATCTTAACTCTCACAGGGATTTAATAACTCTTTGCTGACAACCGGAATGGAACAGACGTGTAACTTGAAATAGCCAGTTTGTACACATCTAGGAAAAGATGAATCTCAACCAGAAAGCCTGTGCATATATTTCCACTGATAGGTATTTTTGCTACAGGATAAGAGTAGATAAAAAATAATAGAAATTATTCTGAACATAGTAGTGTTCACTCACCAAAAGTAAAGCGCGCACTTAAGGACTCAGATTGAAGTCTGAGAACTCAGTACCTTGCAAAACTGGACAGTAAGTTGCAATGCCAAGTTCAAATGAAATCTGAATCTTGTCCTTACGTCCTTATTCCCCCCTGCCAGTTACTGTAAGCTGAATGGAATATTTGGCCTCTTCTCCCACCATCCAGACACCCAGATCAGTTAAAAAACAGTGTAACACAGGATATACAGAAGCTAAGTTTTAAAGCATCAGCTTAATTTCAGTGATCCTTACGTTCTCAAATACTAAGCCACATACCCAGAAAATCAAATACGAGCAGCATTATATCATGTTTAATGAGACTTACATAGTATTGCCATTATAACCTTCATTTTCATTACCTTTTTATGCTAAGATTTCAATTCTGCAACTCTGACATTGACACAATCTAGTTACTGCTATACCATCATAAGCATTCAGCCCTGGTTGCTCAGAACTCCCTGCTTGTTTCCATCATGATATTTACAACTGGAAGGGAAAAAATTCCCAAAAACATTCTTAATACCTCTCTGCTTATAGAGCCACAACACCACAGAAGAGTGAAGGGAGACTCCTGAGAAGTCCTCCACCTGCAAATTGTCACAGCTGCAGTTCTTGTCGTACAAGAGTCTACAAAACTAATTGTGCCACAACTCCACCATGAAGTCAAGACAGATGTCTAGGTTGCTGGTATTTTAGAGGCTGCTCAAAATTACTTTTCAGCCTCATTTCTATTATTTTCACACGTTCCTTTCCCATTATTCAAGCAATGCACACTCAGGGAAAATTGTGTCTGTCCTAACTGTCAATTCTCATATTTTCACCAAATGTCTTCAGATGTAATTTAGCTGTGAATGGGAAGAGTGCATATGCCAAATTCAGAAATGTTGGGTATTTTTAGTTACTGTTTTAATGGCATTCATCTTCATAGAAGATCCACAACATTTCTGCACACCAAATTTTGCAATTACAGAACTCTTACAGCATTGAATGGGATGGACTTAGGCTGAAATTAATCTGTGTGTCTAGTGGTTTAGGGTATCTTATGGAAGAAAATAAAGCATAACAGTTCAGTGGTAAATACCAGAACACAAAGTCTTTTATTTAAAAAAAAAAAAAAAAAGCCCTTCCAAAATTCTCACACATCTCATTGAAAAGCCCCTCTCAATGGGAAAAAAGCAAGTTATCAATTTTGTGGATGGGGGAATGTCCAGTTTTTTTAATGTTTGGAGGAAGACCAAAAAAACAAGGTGACAAAAAATCATTCAAATATGCTAGACCTCCATGTTGCTCCCTGGACAGTTAATATGAGCTGTACAGGGAAATATGTTCAAATATCTCTTCCATCCATATAGAAAAATATCTGAGTTAGGTATCAAGGTGCTTAAGGATAACAGACACTGAGCTCACACTTCAGCTACATATCACTCTTCAGAGATCATTGCAGCAAAAAGATCAACTAGTGCTGATGGCAATTTAATACATTCCTTGTGATTCCTTCCTAAAGACAGACAAATTTTCCATCTGATGGGGTACAATTGTAGAACATCTCATCATAACAAGCCACACAATCAAGAGAGGTAAATGCAGAAGCAGTAAAGTCAAAAACACGAGGCCAAGAGCTTAGTAAATACAAAGTCTGTAAGACTATGTCAACCAGTGAGCAATAAATATGACACAGTCACATGAGACTAAATGTTGAAGAGTTATTCCATTAAAATATTTGCATGTATATTGCTAAATTAGTTTTACTGGGGAGTCCCAACCCTCAGATGATGTGACCTGTTGCAGCCTTCAGTGGTAGAGCCTTACTCCCAGTTCCAAGTACAACAGCTTTAATTTTACACCTCAAAAGCTACAGCTTAACCCCTGGTTTGGCAAATATGCTACCACATCAGCACCACTTGAAGTCCAATGCCTAGGAAAAACTGGGGAAAGGATGTCTTTGCTTACATATCTTACAGTAGATCTTTTGAAAGTCATGCAGCATATATACATCTATTTCACATTTTCTTCATGCATCCCAACAAACAGGAGAAAACTGACTTACTTCTCTCTGTTCTGTAGATAACCTACAATTTTCAGAATATATATAAATCATTGCTTATGAGTTGCATAGAGAAAGAAAAAAGAAAGAAAAGCTCTCACTCTAAATTTACAATGAATGGGTTCTGCTCCTGCAAACTTGATTATGCTATCAGTCCTTTTTCTCTCCAGGTTGTCCCATCAACCTCACAAAGACTCATATGAAGCACCCAAACATACATATCCATGGGAGCATGGCCTCTCAGTTTGTCCAGTTTTTAAGAATTTTGCTTTACCCTTTATCTCTGAGAGTATTTTTCATGTATGTCCTTCCATCAGCATAGTTTTGAAGAAAGCACTGGCTGTAAAAAAAAGAAACAAATAAGCTAGCCACACAGAGCAACTGGGAAAAATTGAGTTAAAATTAATTATCAAAAAACAGTGATGCTCAGGAGGAAACTTTGGCAAGCAATGAGATAAGGAAAGAAGGAATCCGAAACAGCCTTCCCAATGGATTTAACCTCTAAAAGTATCAAGCAACTGAACTTACAGAAGCTGACCTCCCAAGGCACTTGTCAGCTGAAACTGGTGTTACAAGTGTTCACTACTTCCAACAGCCATGCCCTAAATTTTCAACTCAACAGAAGTTATAAAATAATTTAGCTAAACTAATGTTGTTCTGATATTGCAGATGAGCATCTCCAATATCCTTGCAGTTAGCCACAGCTTGGCTGGCAAGCAGCTCAGCAGACACCAGCATCACTCTTAGCTTCTCCCCCAAAACCTGGTGAGGAACCAGGGTGACCTTCCCTCCCATGCTGTGCAAAACCTCTTGCCCCATTGTGCTTGTCAGAAAGCCTCCTTGGGCAAGTGAGCAGGTCAACTGCAGGCTATGCCAGAAGGAGGAAGATGTGAGGAAGGGCTGAGCCATCAGCCCACAGCAACCCAATGGTGCTCAGGAGCAAGTTGAAGGCTCACAATGGTGCCTCCTGCTTGCCAGTAGCCAGGCGTGCAACCTGGAAGGCTGCAGACATTATGCTACCATTACTTTAAAAATAGCCCTCCACCAAAAAAGCATATAAGCTGGAGATGTTAATGTTTAATTAGTCTGTAACACGGAGCATGACAGTAAAATAATCAGGCCATGTAAGTTTAAGTGTGTAGATTTGTTTTATCTTAACAAAGAGATTACTTATATACATTCATATGATTTGCCATATTTGTTCTACACATGCTGTGGCTTTCCACTTCTGTCTTTAGAAAGGAAAAATAAGCAGAATAATCAACACAACTTGATGCTTCACACAGAACTGTTAATTTTGAGCTATTTTGGACTTTTCACCTGGCAAATGTATTCCAGTCAGTTGACATAAAACACTTGTTTTCTTTGCTTGTACAGGACTATTCATATACTTAAGCATAAAGGTATGAATATGTGTTGGAAGAATCAAGGCATTAAGCTATCTCTACATATTTTTACCACCTTTTTCCATGATACTTACTTTACTTAGAGCATCACTTAACCTTAGGTAACACTTAATGAAAGCATAATAGTCATAACAGACATAATTTTGTAAGTGAAAGTGAATTTTCTTTAAGGGAAATGTCTTAAAGAAACAGCTGAGATCTGATGGGAATTGAGGATGAATGCTTTTTTCCCTTGTGAAAAATACCCCCCCAGTTTTACCGTGCTGAAACCACTGGAAATGTTGTCATTGATTTCCACGGACCCAGGAACAGGTTTTTTATTTAAGCAGCTTATATGCCAGCAAATAACAGAAAAGGGAAAGAATGCTTGTCAGTGAAGTAAAGCTCTACTAAAAATAATCCTTACAGTTGTAAAATATTCTTGTGAATAAAATTACGTGTCAAAAAAGAAGAACCAGATCACACTGGAACAAGAGACACCTCTGTCACATGATTCTTCTTCACATCCCAAAATCTGTGGATCCAAGAATACAGGCCTAACATCTTTCTTTGTGTAAAGCCTTCAGGTGTGACCTGCTGCTGAAACGGGAAATCCCCTATGCACTCTGGCATTCCATTAAAAATTATTTATGAATGGCCAACTGAACTGAACAGCAACCTTTCCCTCCCCAGGCCAGCCAACAGGGCTGTGGTATGAAATGCTGAAGTCAAAGAACTGCAATTAAAAGAAGGTAAAACAAACAACCCATCATTCTCCTGGCCTCGTATCAAAGCTGTTACAGACATTTTGGCCTCAAGCAGCGCACTGCAAATCGCATCTTCACCATATCCCTCCACGTGTCACGACACAGATGCAGCGTGGGACAGGTGAAGGATGTCCTGCTCAGAAGTTATTATTTTGGAGGGTTCTGAAGAGAAAATCTCCATGGTATTTTTCCTTCTCTTTCCTTCTTTAGAGATTAAGGCAAAGGGAAGAAAATAATTCCCACATATATCTTCTAAAATATTATTTTTAGTGCATAACCCCGTTGCTTGTACAGTGGCTTTACAGAAATATTTTTCCCCAAAGTGCAACTAAATGGAATGGGCTGGAATGAAGGTAAAGAAAACAGGTTTTGCAGTGAACTCTTCTTTTATTCCCCAACTAACAGGATGGGAATGTTTAAGTACTGAAGCCAAAACCTTCCATGCTTATTTTCAGCTTATAGGCATCTATTCAGTTGTCTTTTGCAGCTCAGTAAAATTGCCATCACAATGAATTTCATTTTCTAAGTTGAAAAAAAATAGAATGACAGATTTCCTATTGAGAATGTAATAATCTGGATAATGGGACCTTTTAAAGTTACAATATTATATATAATTATTTCCTTTTCACCCCCCAAAAAGTGGGTTTTTTACCTCCTCAAGCACACTTACTTTGCCATAGCTGGGGTGAAGCCCTGCAGAGAAAGAATCCTTCACTTCCTAAAAACTGAATTGTTGCTGTTTATACCGAGAGTGAAGAGATGCAGCAATATAAAATCAGTAATGAGAGAGCCAGGAGAGGAGAAAGAAGAAGACACTTTATTAATTTATAACCCCGTTTTATATACCCTAGCCCCACAGGGCGATTGGTCAGTGATCACCCATCTCCTATGGTGATTGGCTAAAGTCCTACAACACCTATTTCAAAATATTTTTCCAATGTACCATAAACAGAACTTAGCAAAACACCAGGTGTTGGTCTAGCTTACAAAAAACATCCTACTGTTTTTCATAACACTGGTGAGAAAGGCAGGATTCTCACCAAATATTGTGAGAACCTGAGAAAATCCCTCTGCTAGCAGTTTTGCAGCATCCACACTGAATAACTTTTTTTTTCCAATGAAGACTACATAGGAAGCAAACACCTAAATCCTTTATGAACAATGGTATTTTATGATAAAACCAAACTGAATGACCATTAGGATGCAAGCCTACAATGAGGGGGGAATAATATCACAAATATGTATGTGCAGTTTCTTTTAAAATACAGATTTAAATCATTTATATGGGTCATTGCTTATACTTGCAACTAAGTTAGTATTTGTAGAACACCTTGAAAATAGAAACTTTGAAACCAGCAGGTATCAGGTTATATGGCAACTGATATACAATGCCACAAATTCACAGTGAAGATGCTGACTCACCACGGGAGCCCGGCTTCAGGCACAGCACATCCTGCTCCTACGTCACAGCCCCACCACAGCGATTGCTGGGACAAAAGCTATGACAAGACTTGTCCCCAGCTGATGGTTCATGGAGAGAGTGTGGCCCAGCCACATGCCCAGCCCAGCCATGAGGACCACGCACAGAACCACAAATACTCACTTGACCTCACAGCATTAGGCTCAGACCTTCAAAAAGTTGTTCTCTTGCAACAGAATTTGTTGTTGTTTTTTCCAGTGTAGATGTGATTTTTTTTTTTTAAACTACAGCCACACACATGGCTCAGTTACTCTAAAAATCAGGCCTCGCCAATAGGAAAAATGCCTCCAAAATACAAGACCGAACCTTGTTAAACATCTGCTTCTTAAATGTATGAAAGACACTTACCTAGGTTCAAATGCCAAGTAAACAATGATTTGTCAGAAAACAGTGTTGTAGCATCATACAAAACTGCACTGAAAGAAATTTACCTGTAAATTACATTACTATACTGCAATCATATTATTTTTAATACAATACACATGCAAAAAAAAACCCCAAACCATTGCCTATTTATAAATGCTAGATAAGCATCAAATTAGGGAAAAAAAAAATTGTACTTTTGAATTTGCAATCTGAAGATGTGCTACGCTACATGGTTTGACGACATACAGATCTGAACAAAATGCCCCAAGTGTCCAACAGCCTCGCATGGACTCAGTGAAAGCAGGGACACCCACTTACATCTGCAGATCAGAGACAACTCTCTGAGTTTTGGACTCTGCCAGGGAACTCCGCACAGGAAATCTTACATATCTTATACTTTTTGATGTTCCTTATCAAATTGTAAGTGGATAAGCAGACAACTTACCCTTAATTAGCACAAGCATCTAAAGGTCATTACCCACTGTGTCACTGGAGGTTTTTTGTCAGTGACGCTGCAACTCACGCAAAAGGATTTGAAATAATGTCATTTTAACTATCTTAAAATTCAAGCATCAAGATGAACAATTGCTGAATGACTTCTGATTACGAGACTTAATAATAATCATCCATTTTTGAAAACTGCTAAAAATCTTTATTGCCTCTTTCAACGTTAGCCAGCATGGTGAAGTTAGCACCCAAGCACTGTCACTCCATCCCAACTGTCAGGTGTTGACAGCTTTCATACCCAATGCTACCAGGAGGATGCAGGGTCTAATTTGGGGTGAGAGGAAGCCTTGGCCCTTAAAAACTACTTCTCATAATCCTTGTGCCATCATGGTGCCTAGTTTGGCTTTGGATCCCAGATCACTGTGTAAGGGAACAACTTTTCAAGGACTTCTACATCCCACAGAAACAACGGGGATGCTTTGTTGATAGATAGTTAGTATTTGCTATTTATAATAAATATGACTTAAACAGAAATTGAAATAAAAGAAGGCTGCCTTTCGATCCAAATCCAAAAGCCCCAAGAGGCGCTACTAAACAGTGAAGCAGTAAACTTCATGGCCACAAAGAGGACGGAGAACTTCTTTGAACAAAAAATTTCTTCTGCAACTTGCTGGTACGCGCAGTAGGTTGGTTATGGCTATGCACAACCAACTTGCTGAGCAATCGCTATCAAGAAACAATGTCACATTCTCAAAATACATTTGTCCACATGGTATGGTATCTGCAGCCCAACCAACACTGACAACATCCAAGTGAAGCAAATAAATATTTGCATTGCAAAGCTGGATTTGTGTTGGAATACAGTCACTCCTCATGTGGTTTTGACACGTGTGTGTTGTCAAATAAATCACAGCTCACGGGGTGTGCGTATTAAAAATAATTTGTCTATCTTGTTAGAAGCCATCACATACTTCAATTTAGGAGGTGTGAAACTGGGAAGGGAGATTTTACATGCCCGGGATAGCTACATAAGGAGCCCACTGAGCGAACATCAAATGCTGCCGCCCATCCCACCAATGCCACAGAACCCCAGGCCCGGCCCTGACACCCCTGCCCGTTTTCCACGGCAGCCGCAGCCCGGTGCGGTGGCCGACGCTGCCGCGGACATCACCGAGGGTGCCCGCGGGCGCGGGGCCGCCCCGTCCCGGCGACTGGAAGCTGCGGAGCCCCGAGCGGCCGCCCCGACGGGCGGTGCGGGCGGGAGTCGGAGGCGCAGGGCGAGGGCGGCGCGGCTGGTGCCCGTCCCCCGGGGGCGGGCGGGCCTACCTCGGATTTCCACACGACGTAGGCGGCGGGGCGAGGCCCGGGCGACGAGGGCTGCCCCTTCCTCTGCTGCAGCCAGCGCCGGGGCGAGGAGAAGATGCTGTTGGCGGGGCCGGCGGGGCCGCTCAGCGCCGAGGCCGAGGGGGTGCGTGCCAGGAAGGGCAGCTCGTAGCCGGAGCCCCGCTTCCCGCGGGGGCTCTCCTCGTCGAAAAGGGCGCTGCCCGGCGGAGACCGCTCCAGCGGGGTGCTGGGAGTGGAGAAGGAGACTCCGGGCGGGGGTAGGACGCCCCGAGGACCGCGGCGCTCGCCCGGGGGGCTGCCGCCGGCCCGCACCCGCAGCGCCCGGCTGGCGCCCTCGCCGTCCTCCTGGCTGCCGCCGATGATGGCAGGGTCGAGGCTGCGCGTCTGGCGGAGCCTCCGCTTGGAGAGGCTCTTGGTAGCGGCGGGGGCGGCGGCGGCCGGGGAGGAACAGGAGAAGACGCTGCTCAGCAGGCTCTGCGCCGACATCGCGGCGGCCGCTGCCCCGGGCACGGTGGGGGCGGCCGGGGGTCCTGGGCTCTCGCTACCTCAGCCTCCGGCCCCCGCCGCGGCGGTGCAGAGCGTCTCGGCTCTCGGGGCGTCCCCCGCTCCTGGGCTCAGCCCCCGGCGGCGGGGACCGACGGCGGCACCGGGGGGCTCATGGCGGCGTCCGGTGCTGGGGCTGCTCCGGGGCTGCCGCCGGCGCGGTCACTTTGCTGGGAGGGAGAGGGAGGGGGAAAAAAAAAAAAAAAAAAAAAGTTACGAGAGAAAAGGGGAGGGAAGGAGGCAGCAGCGGAGCTTTTATCTCGGCTCGCCGCAGCCTGCCAGAGTCACTCCCCCTTCGGCCGCGATGCGCACGGGAGCCGCTCGCCGCCCCTCCACTCTGTCGGGTCCCTGTGTGGCAGGGCCCGCCTGCCTTCCCCCGAGGCGGGGAGAAACGGTCCTGGTGTCGCCCACACCCCGGCGCCGCCGCGGGGCCCACACGTCGGGGGCGCGGCGGCCGGCAGCCCCGCCGGGTTGCGCGGGCACGGGGGCTGAGGCTCCCGGGCCTTGCCCCGAGCGGCCCCGACGGGGCGCTGCGGCCGCCCTGGCACCGCGCTGCTGTGTTGTGGGGAGGGATCGAGTAATGAGGGACAGTTGTTTTTTTCGGAGCGATCGTTCCGAAGGTGCAGCCGGGGAAAGCCCCGGCCTGACCCTTCCCAAGTGAAGCACCGCGTCCCCATCCCGAGCGGCGGGGCTGCGGTGGGCCGCTGGTTGTGGGATCTCCATATCCTCCTCGGCCGCGTCGAGGTGAGTTGGTGCCTTCAGGGAAGACTTAAAGCAATGGGCAGGGTGTTCACAATGTACAGCACATGTCTGATGTACACACTGAGACAGGGTCTTCAGCAGAGCTCGACCAGCAGTTACCTTCTAAGCCACGTCTCTCCATCCGGCGACAATTTGAGGAGATGGTCTTACATGTTTAATCACAACAAACACCTGCTTTGAGTGCATACTCTCTTACTGCTGACAACCTGTGCGGAACAACTCTATGTGGATGTGAGTCCCAAAGGCAGCATGTATAATCCCAAACCTGTAACTGTTCTGCTGGGTGGGTAAGGGCAGCAGAAAAAAAGGAGTGAAACCAATGCAGCTAAGCCTTCTCAGGACAAAGAGCTAAACTTGCTGATCCTCTGTAGAGACTTCCTCAGTTCTCTCTCCAAGCATAGACAAGGAAACCTTTGTCAGGAGAAACGAACAAACTTGGGAAAGCCAAAACTCTAAAGAAATGCAGGAACGGAATGCACACAGAGGAAGAATACCATGCAGCCACACAAAGGCTGTCAGCCAACTAGCCAGCTCCTTCTCCACCTGGAGTGGAGGAAACAGTCCCTCAGCTGCAGGATCCGATTCCTGCCCCTCTCTCCCAGCTGGGAACGCTTCACTCCTTCCTTCACTGGAAGCAGTTCAACTGGGATGCTTGTCAGGTTCTTTCTGGAGGTCCCACTCCATTGTGGCTAACCATTATTGGTTTCCTGGGTGAGTTCAGATCTGTTGCTCTTTTGTCAGTGAAGAATACAGCCATTTTTCAAAGTGCAAAGCAAAACACAGAAACCCAAATCCTGGGATCCTTCCTGACATATACTTTCATTTGTGGAGAGAGTGGAAGACACTTAGGAAGAAACAAGCCACGAGCTCCTGTGCAAGTCTTGCATCTCCTCTGTCTGAGATGAAATCATCATTACGCTACTGATTCTTCAGGGCCTAAGTGCCTTTATTTTGAGCCATCTCCAGAGTCTCCCCAAAAGCATCACAGGCAACTCTTAAAATTCCTTAGAAAGACTGTCTATTTTGAAAAAAAGTGCTTGAGCACAACACAAGGGTTATCTTCTCCTCATGGTGCATTTTCTCCTCAAACCCTAGTGCAAGGTTGTGTTCTTCCAGGCATCCTGGAGCCTGTGCAAGTTTAAGGGCTCCTTGGTAGCATTTTCTAGTTTCATCTATAGAGGGAGTAGGTCTTTCCTTTGTGATGTTATTTGATGTTCATAAAGAGAAAGAGCACAGCAGCGCATTGACTTTCACAGGGAGGTGTTCTGGTTTTATGTAATTTTTCCAAATGGGATTTTTTTTTCTTTTTTTTTTCCCCCTCTTTTTTTTTTTTTCTTTTTATTGGTTTGGTTTAGTTTTGGGTTTTTTTGTCTGAAAAGGAACTTTACCCCCTTATTTTAAGAAACTGTTCTATTGCCTAATTCCAAAGCTTGCTAGTTCCTCCACAGCTAAGGTTGCAGCTGTTTCTGTTTAAAGTTTCATTTTGCCTCCCTATTAATGCCTTCAATAAGGTCTCATGCTTCTGACTAAAAAGGTCTGAAGCCTAAAACAATGATTCAAGTTTGTTTCTGTGGTTGTATGCCCATGCTAGCAATTTGGTTGAGAAAGACATGTCTGTGATACAGAGTTACAGTTGTGTGGCTCCAGGTATTCACTGTGGTCTTCTATACATGTATCATCAGAACACGAAGGGGCAGGAGGACACGGGTTAGAAAGGCAGGTGGGGAAATTCAGAGCTGTAATCACCTGAGGAGCAGAGAAGACAATCATGCCTGCCTCCAAAATCCACTGAAAATAGTTCCTGCTGTTCTCAGTAAGGTGCGCTGTCTTCTTTGAAGAGCTGATACTCTTGGGCACAGCCAACTGCCAGTGGGCGAACCTCCAAGTGCAGACTCACAGTGCACAGACAACCTGAGGAAGGAGACAGAAATGTTCAGATAAGTGCAAGGTTAGGAGTGCACATGAGCTTACAAGTAACTACTCAAAATGAAAAGAAAGCAAAGCATTCTTATTTCCACCTACTTTAGCCCAGGTATTACTATAGCCCAGATGGTTTACTCCAGGAAAGCCCTTATGAAACATTAGAGGATAGGTTTCATAAGACAGAGACCTGAAGAATCATCACAGCTGCGATTCAGTGAGCAAAGCCAGCACATGCACAGAGATGCTTTGCGTAGACCACTGCCTGTCTTTGCTGCTGTCTGTATATTTAAGGGGAAGAGCAATGTAAGCATTTACTAATTTTTCACGTTGCTGTTTATTATCAGTATTAACTACATAGTTGTGGGACCTGGCAGCACCACCCATGCAGCTAGGCTCCAGGGCTCTGATGGGCACTCTACAAGCACAAAACAAAAAGACAGTCCTAGTCCCCAAGCCTTAGCACTAACTTCCAGCCAAAGGACACCAATGGTGTAGCCATCCAAGCGGAGGAATAGTGAGACAGTAGTAGTTGAGCCAATATTGGTCATCAGCCCTTCTCTTCTGAAGCAAAGCTGTTCGTGTGACTGTTGCCCATAAGACTGCAATAGCAGTCAAGGAATTGAACAGTCCTTCTTGGCGTTGAGAGTAGCAGTATAGACAGTTTATTCTGAAATAGCTTCATTCTTAGCACACAGAGTTGGAATATAGAGGCATTCCCTGAGCAAACAGGTATGGTGCTTGGAAAGCCAAAGCTCAGTTGTTGGTGTAACCATCAAAGGGCAAACCCAGCAGCTTCTACCACCGCAGCAGCAGTGAAAGATTATAAAAGGCACGTGCAGGACATCTGCTGAAAGCAGCAGGTGACTTAGTGCCAACAGGCAGAGTCAAGGCTGAGGTACTCAATGCCTTTGCCTTAGTCTTCACCAACAGAGTCTGCCAGCCCTTTATGTCTCAAGAAGAGAGTCTATTAGTGCTAGAAAAAGAACTGAGTCAGCAATCATGTTTTGAAGAATCCCAACCTGTGCAAGTCTGGGGAACCAGGCAGGTGATCAGAGGACTGGTTGATGTCACTACAATGACACTTTTTATCTTTGAAAGGTCAAGGAGATTTGGAGAGGTACCTAATGGCTGAAAAACCCTAGATGCCACAACTTCCAAAAGAGCAAGGACAATCCAAGGAGCTACAGACTGGTGAGCTTCACTTTGGGAAATCACAAAAGCAAGCTGTTTCTGGGTATACAGAGGAGAAGAAGGTGACTGTAAAGACCCAGCATGGGTTTATGGCAAATCATACCGGGCCAACCTGATCACCTGCCTTGATCCATAGATGATAGGAGAGCAGTGGATAGGAGGCTTTCAGCACAGTTTTCCACAGCTTCCTTGTTGAGACAATTAGGTGAAATTTAAAACTGATTGGATCATAGTGACTAATGGTTCAGACTCTACCTGAAGCTGGTTACAAGTGAAGTTCTACAGAAGTCTTGAGACCTGTCCTGTTTAACACCCATGTTAATAGCCTGGGGGACACAGAGTGCACCCTCATCCAGTTTGTGGACATCAAATTAAGACATACAGTCAACATGCTCTGGGGTGGGACAGAGGGGCCTGGATAGACCAGAGGAACAGGAAAACAGGGATCATATGAAAGGTCATTGAAGACAAATGCACTTGGTGTGGACTAACCCCCTGCATTTCTATGTACTAGGCATTGACAGGCTGGGGAGCAGGTCTGATGGGAAGGACCAAGGACCCCTGGTGGCCAATAGACCAAACATGGTCTGGCAGAGAGATCTGGTGGGGATGACAGGCTAACGGCCTCCTGGGCTACATCAACAGAAGCATAGTCAGTAGACCAATGGAAGTGATTATTTGCTTTTACACAGCATTCAACAGACCTCATCTGGAACACCATGTCTAGTTTGGACATCCCAAATTACAGAGGGCCTTGATAAAATTCAGCAAGCCCCTTGGAGGTCCACCAAGACAGTTGGAAGTTGGAACATTTGCCCGGTAAGCAGATGCCAGGAAAGCTGGATGTGTTCAGCCTGGGGAAGGGAAACCTAATAGCAGCCTTCCAGTACCTGCAAGTGGGTTATCAAGAAAGTGGAGCCAGGCTCTGTACTGAAGTGCAGAGTGAGTGGATGACAGAGAGTGGCCATAAACTGAAACAGCACTGCATCTAAGAAAAAAAAAGAATTATGGAGGATTATTAATCACTGGAACAGTTGTGGAATCCCCAACATTGATGGTTTTCAAGACCTGATGGTACAAGGCACTGAGCAACCTTGGTTAGTTTAGTTTTTAGGCTACTTTGAGGAGGAGGTTGGACTGGAGACCGAGAGATTTCAAGGTTCTAATCAGATATGAATTTTGGATTAAAGTCAATAAAACCTAAACCTTCAGAAAATTTTCATTTGCATAAATGTGTGGCACCTGATTTACTAGCAAGCCTGATGCATGGACAAATTTTAGATAAATTATGGTGTTAATTTAACAATATCTGGTGTTATTTTAACAATGTCCTGTGTTATTAATGTCCTATTGGTCTGGAATAAGAAGGAGATAGCGGACAGATTAAAATAAAAATATTTAAAAGCTCATCACAATTGTACTGGTTTTGGTAGCTTTCTTTTTTTTTTTTTCAAGATATATTCATCTCAAGAATTAAAGTCTATTTCTTCAAACTTCGGAACAAATCTGTGAAAATAAAGGTGAATTAGAAGATAGGAGCATTTTGCTACTCATTATTTCTTTATAATTTATTAAGCATTAAAAAAAAAAATTGAAGCCACTCTTTTAACTTGCTTCTTTCCTACAGAAGAATTCCTAATTTTGCAATTCCTAGGATTTTATTTTTTGGACAAAAAAGAAGTGTCATTGCATTTTAGCTCTTTCAGTTTTTCTGTGAAGATAGAAGAGCTGTTCCATTTTTTGCAGAATTTTTTTTCTATACTACAGTGGAAGTGATCTATAGGCAGTTCAGCACAGCATTCAAAGCTGCTTCTCCAGAGCAAAAAGTGCTACAGATGCTCTGCAGGTCAGTCGCTGAGACAACCTGTGGAGTCTTGGCAAGTCTTTGCCCAGATTTGCTATCAGTGCTTAAGAACAGCTGAATCTGGGTGATGGCATCCTTAAAAAAATTTTTAAAAAAAGATATTTTCTATAAAGAGAAAAAAGATGCTCATTTATTCTGAAAGGGAAAAGTGATGGGAAGTCATTACTCCTCCAAATGTTTACTGTACTGAAGCAATAATAATGACGTGAGCAACTGCTATTGTATACCTACTGTACAGGAGTGTATATGTAATTATATATAGTGTGTGTATATGTACACTATACAGTATTTATAACTATATATATAGTTTTATATATAGTGTGTGCTCATAATGGATACGTACAGTGTCTATGTATACACGGTGGAGTCATATGTATTATTTCCTGAGAGAGAAAGTACACATACGTTACATGCTCCGAGCCCAGCACTCAGGTTCCTAACAGTACAAACCCGGATGGCAGCCCGGGCTCAGCTCAGCGTCCTCTCTCGCCACAGGACGCCGGCCCAGATGTGGCAGCACAGCACGCCCGGGCACGGCAGCGAGCTCTCTTCTCGGCCCGTGCCTCTCGGGGCCGGGGCGCGGAGGCGCGGGGTGCAGCCCCCAGCTCCGCCCCGCCCCGTCGGGCCCCGCCCCGCCCCGTCGGGCCCCTCCCCGCCCCGCCAGGCCCCTCCCCGCCGGGCCGTAACCCCCGCCCCTCGCCGCGCCCCCTGCCTGGAGCCGCCGCGCCGATGCCACGTGGGAGGCGGCGGAGCCGCCGTCGGCGCCGGGCCGGAACCGCGGTCCCCCTGACGCTGGGGACGGCACTCGCCGGGCGCCGGGAGGAGGGGAGGTCTCGGAGCCCCCGGGACCGCGCCGGGATCGCCGAGACCCGATGGGTGCTTGGCGCGGTGGCGCCCGGCTCGCGGCTCGGCCTCCCGGGCCTAGAAGCGCTGGCGGCGGCGGCCGGGCCTAGAGGCGGCTCCCCGCCCTGGGCGGCCCCCTCGCTGCTCCAGGTGCCGGCGGCGGCCCAGCCGGCCCCGCGGCGGGAAGGC
>JANVCC010000067.1:4564872-4669351 GCA_025345505.1 Todiramphus chloris collaris
CGGCTGCAGCGGCGCCGGCGCCAGCGGCGGAGGCGGCGGCCACCCCTTACGTGGGGCTGCGGCGGCCGCTGGGCTACCAGCTGGCCAAGGCCACCAAGGAGCGGATCTGGCGGGGGGAGTTCATTGACCTCTTTTCCTTGCTCCACACAGAGCTGGCCCCCGAGCACGGCCCGCGCCCGGGGGACACGCTGGACCAGTGGGTCTCGGCCTTCCTGGTGTACGCCAGCGTGGTGTGCGAGAAGCACCCGGCGCGCTGCGGAGCCATGTTCAAGTACCTGGACACCATCCGTAAGCTGCATGCCACCTACGGGGGCACGTCGTGGATGAACTACGACGAAGACTTTAGGCGGCGGGCAGCCAAAGACCCCTCCCTGCCTTGGGGTGACGTCGACCTCGACCTCTGGATGAAGTGGATGGCACCCCTCAAGTCGCTCATCAGCAGGCAGCCGCGTGCTGAGAGCGAGAAGCAGGCCTCACCAGCCCCGCCACCTCCACCAGCATCCCAGAGCCCCAAGCAGGAGGAAAAAAGCCAGGTGTGATGGGCCGGCAGCCGTGGCAGCACGTTTCCCTGCTCCCTTAGCTGGGCACAGTGTTCCCTCGGAGGGGAAGCGGAGAAGGGGGCAGTTGGGGTACCCACGAGTTGGTCAGCAGCTCCTGCATCACGGTGCTGACGTTTCACTCGTGCTGACAGTGCATCAGCTGGCTATGCACAGGGCTGCGCGTGTGTCCAGCTGGCCACCATGGGAGGTGTGGGCATTGCTGGAGAAAAAAAAGCACTCTCTTGGCAAATAATTGTTTGAGGCATTTACTGCTCTTGCCACCGGAAATTAGGAAGCCCACTCATTCCCTCCCCTGGTATAAAACTGCATTTTTCCTTAAGATGTTAGAAGAAAGGTGTTTTGTTTTATCCTCGTGAGTTGTCTTGAAAAAATTAACTTTCTCAGCAATACAGTTACTTGTATGTAAGACAAAACAGAACAGACTCTCCTGTTACTATGGGAGCGTGGGTAGTTTCCAGCTGTGCGGGAGGCCAGAAAAATTGATGTGAATAAAGGTAAACTTCATTACTAATGGCTGGGGCTTACAATTTCACTGTGGTTTTGACATTAAACCTGGTTTGGGACTCGGTAGATTTAATCCACAAGTTCTGGCCTGTTTTGTGGGGAAAGATGGTGGGTGTAATTACAGGAAGTAGGGAGGATTTTTTGCATGAGAAGGTTTTGCTTTCAGTATAGGCATCGAGTGTCACTGAATTAGTATAGCCCCTGATGTACATGGTACCTGCCCTTTCCATCGCCAGAACTGTGACAGGCTCTGTGGGTACAAAGGGCTGCCTGTTTATATTAGGAGTTGTGCTGCTTCACTTATACCGGTGGCTGTAGTCTGTCAGATCCTCAGCACAGAAAATGCTGAATGCTGAACATTTAGTTCCATGCTGGCTGAACAATGGTAGAGAGATTCTGTTGTATTGGCTACATTCATTTCAAAACTAATTTTTTAGGAGCTTTACGTTCCTGAAGGGTGTTTACTGGCTCATCAGGTGCTGTGCTTCCTGTGGATTGCTGGTGCAGAGAAGTGGCTGTATTGTTCGACTCTGTTAGCCTGAGGTGGAAAGAGAGGACCCTTTTTCAGGGAATCTGAAAGGGTTGTGTCACATCAAGTCCTGACTTTGGTACCTATCACAAGTGACTTCTCTGAGCCAATCTGTGACAGAGAAAGGGAACAAACACCAAGTGGTAATATGGACAAATATGTGCACCCCTTGTGACCTTGGTGCCTTCTGTGGTTGATACTGTAGATGTATGCAAGTTTTTCTGGTATCTCTGTTTAGATCTCTCCCTTCTCAGAACAGCAGCTCAGTTTTTGTTTTGCTACAGATCTTATGTGAGCACCAGATGGGCAGTGGCTTACAGCAGTAGCTTTCATCTCATCCGATACATCTGGATCTTCAGCTTGTCATGTTAACCAGCCTTGTAACTTCTCCCACAGCAACCAGCCTGTCAGTGCAGAGCTTTGCACTGTTGTCTGCTGAGGCACCAGAGGGCTCAATACCCTTTGGTTTTGTGGAAATAATTCTAGTTGATTTTTAGCAGTGGCACTGATGTTTGTTTTGGGTTTGTTTTTTTTTTTTTATCCCTGGAAATTGTGCAAAGAAAAATTAAACATGTTTATTTTAACTAAAAGTTCTGGTATTTTGTGAGTTATCAATGTTTGTAAAAACAATACTGCTTTAGCAGTGTAATGAAAAGCAAAAGTGAAACTTGTGCAGTTGTTCAGTGTGGATTCAGCAGCGTTTGTTAGTATTAGAGCAGTTTTTAATTGTTAGCACTTAGTTTCTTGTAACTGGTTGAAAGAGAAGAATGTCCTTAAGTGAAATAATGGTTTGAGCGGCCGTGAAGTATAGATGAGTCCTGGGGTAAACCATGAGTTTATCATTGGCAAGGTAGCAGCAAGGAAATGCTGCTCTCTTGGGGATGACCTGTGGGTTCTCCCTTCACCTCCCCAGCTCCTTGCAAGCCCTAATTATGTTGTGTGGAACTACTTCAGAGGAGCAAGACAGGACTTCACATTTGGGCAAAAGAATCAGAGAACTGAAATGGGAGAGAATAGCCCTTTATGGGCTTAAGGCTTTGGCCATAACTTAAGCTTTTCCACAATCAAACTGTCCAGAGGAAGAGGAGGTGTTTTAAAAAGACCTGTTCTTCCTGATTGGATTTTTTTTTTAACTGATTCTGTTTTCATAATTTCAAGGGATAGCATTAGGCAGCCTGACTGGATTTCATTTCCCCTTTCAGGTGAAGGCTCCTTAATTTGCATCTTGATGTAGTGCCTGTATCTCTGGTTCTGCAGTTCCACAGAAGGTTACCCAGTAGTACCAGAGTCAAGGATAACAGTGTGGTGTTTGAAGCTGGGTGTCCTTTCTAAGGCACCGATGAACAGCTGTAACTTTGCGTTACGCAGAAAGAATAAAGTGAGGAACCCTAGTTTTAGTTTGTGTGTGATAACTGGCGCATATGTAGGATAACAGATTCATTCCTGCAAATTGATGTCTGTATGTGTAACTTCAGACAATTCTCTGTTGTTTTTTTTCCAGACCCCATGAATTCAGAAGGACAGTTGGGATAGCAGTCACACTAAGAGGGTGAGTTTATTTCTAAAACTGACTAACTTTGAATATTAAATATTTGCAGCTTTGTTAAATCCAGAATTTCTTATTGGTGCCAACAGCCTGACTCCGTTGGTGTTTAAGTGGAGCTCTGGTATTCTAGTGCATTCTTTTACCTCTGCTTCTGTTGCGTTGCAAGCTGTGCTAGAGAAGACATAGGAAATTCATTTTACCCAATCAGCAATTGTAACAATGGACTACAAACCTGCAGAGCAAGCCAGTTTGCTGGAAAACAGGAATTCCTGCAGCGCAGCACTTGTCACAGACTATCCAAAGAGGGCAAAGATTCAGGAAGGTGAATAAATTGAACATTGGTTGAATGAGGTCAGGAACAGTCTCCCGGAGGAGAACCCTGTCCCAAAATACTACTTTGAGAGTATAAGCCAATTTAATGCGCAGATTAACCCTTCTCATTTGAGCAGACTTTTGTGCAATCCTGGATCTTTGCAGACCACAACCGGACACTTCAAAAACCTGTGTACTTTGTTTTAAAGAAAATAAATCATAATTTGTCTTGTTACAGCTGTTACTTTTACCATTTCATTGAGAATATCTGCAACATAAATGTATGTTTGACTTGAAACAGTATCATCCACTTGGTATAATAACTCAGGTTGTCAACAGATTTAGGCTCAATATTGCCTCTTCATTCTTTTATGAAAAATGCATTAACCGTTGCTGTCATTGCCAGAAATCAGTTATAGCCCACTTATGCCTTACAAAATTCTTGATCAAATATAATTGACCTAAATTATTAGTCGGGTTTTATCCTCATGGAATACTTAAGATCCTGAGCATCAGACTAGACCTTTGTAGTCTGGTGTTCATGAAAAACATATTCACTGGTTCACGGTTTAACCATTCTACATTTAAGTATTTTGTTTTCTTTTCCTTTTCCCTTGCATACTAGGAAGTATGATCAAGGTAATACTATGATCCAGTAAGGCGCATGATGGTAAGGGTATGTCTTTAGTTGTTTCAGGAAAAAAACCCAACAAACTGCCATTATCTGCTCTCCTTTACCTTTCTTGATAGTTTCAATAATATGCATAACATGAAGTGTTTGTAAATTGATATTAAACTGTTTGTGACTTCACCTAAATAAATTTTTATATATAAATGCTGTTCTTGTTCTTATATTGTCGCTTCCCCTTTTGTAAGCGCTTTTTTCGTCACCTGACAAAATTTATGGTTTCAGTTATTAAAACACAACTAAATCTTAACTATCAACAGAAAGCAAACCAGTCTTTGAAATTTGCTTTCAATATTTGGCATAAAGACTTGATAATGTTTCAACTGTAGTTGTTGTAGCTTATTCATCTTTGGCAGTTGTTGAGGCAACAATAGGTATCTAGCCTTCACAGAATCACAGAATGTCTTTGGTTGGAAGAGACCTTCAAGATCATCTAGTCCAACCTTCAACCCAACACTGCAAGCCTACCACTAAACCATGTCCCTGAGCACCATGTCCACACACCATTTAAATGACTCCACCACTGCCCTGGGCAGACCATTCCAATGTTCAATAACCCTTTCAGTGAAGAAATGTTTTCTTATGTCCAGCCTTGATCTGTCTGACAGTTTAATAGCTGCTGTACTGAAGTACCAGTATTTTAATGGCCCACAAAGGGGGACTCTGAGCCAGTTTTATGTATTTTTATTCAATACAGAGAACATAGACAACTTCTACAGATGGAATTGCAAGTTACAAAAATACCTGCTATTTTTGAGAAGGTGCTTAAGCAGAATGATCAGATCGCTCATGCCATTGTTGTGTTTACTTAAATCAGAACTCCTTGCTGGTCCATGCTGTGTTTCTTCACCATCATTGCTCCACATTAACCACTGCAGGCATCTTCCCAAGGAAGTGCTCTAATAGTGGCAGGATTTGGAGGAGGCAGGTGTGGAATGTGGAGTGAGGAAGGATGAACAGACATTCATCTCGTCAGTCCCACTGATCAATTGCACAAGCGTGAGTCTTAACCTACTGACTCAGAGCAGCAAAGAAGCAACAGTTTTGTTTTTCTTGTCCTGTTTGGGAGCAGCGTACCCAGCTGGAGTCTGAAACTAGTATTATTCTTTGCCAAGTCCATCTGCCAAGAATTTGTTGGGTTGGTTTGTTACTCTCTGTCTTTCATACAGCCTGGTGCCCTTCCTGGCACTCTGTCACCTCCCAGTTTCCTGGCTGCTACTGGTGCTGGGCCGGACCACCCTGTCTTCTGTGTCTGCTGTAGACAATTGCCAGGGCTCTGCCTTGCTCTCCAGTGTCAGTGGCTGCTTTAAAATTGCTGCCCTCTTTCTTAAAGAAACTTGCCTTCGAAATTATTAGCAGTAGTGTTTTCACAACATGTGGAACCTCCCCTCTCTTTTTATTTTCCTTCTTGACAAACTTATCTTTCATGGCTGTCTTTGAGCCACCCAGTAATTTCACTATGGAACTTGTGCATCCTTGCTTTGACGTTTATCATTGCACGTGTGCTTTCCCCATCATTGCTGTGCTGTAAACTTCTGCATGAAATTTCCTTGTCCATTAATTTCTCATTAAAAGTGTTGGATTTCAATGTGTTTCTTCAAATTGCCACAATTAATTACTTCTTGGGTTTGTGTATGTCATGTGTATGACACCAGGTTAATCTTAACCTTTAGAGCTCTTGATGTCCTTGAGTCAGCATGCTGGCTGTGTTGAAAGGGTGGTGCAGAACTGCGTATCTTCTGTTCATCTCTGATTTATGAGTAGATTTATTTTGGTAATAAGCTAAACTTGCTGTCATTTACATGGTTTGGCAGGCAGCATGGAGGTGCTGAAGATGCCTGCTGACTGAAAGCAAACATTGAGAATAACCCTTTAACTGATGTGTGAAGATGGAGCACATGGTCAGTGAGAGGTTTAGTGTTGAAATGAAACGTGATTCTGTTACTCTTTTAGTAACTGTGATCTGCAGTGGATGTTCGTGATACACTGGGATTATTATTATTTTTTAATACTATTTTTGTAAGTCCTACTATGTAACATAGAAGGATATCTCTGTTCACTCTTGCTGAAATTTCTTACGCTTTCTTAAAAAAAAAATCTTGACCATTTTTACAAAGTTGTGACAAAGCTTTTCACCAAGATTGATGGAATTTCCATTTGGGAGGACCAGCATTTTGTGGAAAACAGTTTTCTGTCAACTGGCTAGAATTAAGTAGCACATACTTTTGGGGAATAATTTCAGATACATTTATTTTTAGGGATTTCTAGAAAGACAGGTTGTTTTTTTTTTTTTTTCATAGATGTGTTCTTTCATTTGCTGGATCAATATATATTGTTACTACAAAGAACAAATTAAGACCAGCATAATGTGACTCTGACAGCACAGAAGGTGTTGCAACTTAAGGATGAGAGTAAAATATGTGAGTCTTAGAGGAAGCTGGCATAGCTCTGGGAGTTCAGACTTGAGCTTCAGCAAAACTAGAGTCAAATAAATGGGATTTCTAACTTTTGCCTGTCTGCAACAGTTAGGTTTGAAATATTTGGAGCATTTGAAAAAATGAGATGGTGTTACTACTCTTCTGGCCTTATTTGTATAATGGTGTGGCTTTAAAGGTAAGATGTCAGCAGAATATTTTGCATGTGGGTCAGCCTGTCACATCTACAGTTGAGCTGATAAGATCCTGTCAGTTATTCCACATGAATTTCAGTTTAAGCTTAGACCGTTGCTTTCTCACCTTCCACTTTCTCCCATCACCTCACTAACTTGTTCTCTTCTTTATAAAAATTTGATGAACACAGCAAGCATGTCCTGAAGGTCAGATGTGGGATCAGACAGTGTCTGACCAGACTGTCCGCATGTATGGAACCTTTCACCCCCATGTAGGTAGTTCTGCCAAGTCGATATGGTCTAGCATGAAGAAATTCAGTATGTGTCTAAGTGTGGCTGGATGGAGTACATGCGGGAGACTCCATGGCTGTCTGCAGGGCTCCTCTGCTTTTGAGAAGCTGGTGGCATTGGCAACAGGTCTTTCTGACCATTTCTGTGGTAAAATCAAAACTGAAAGCCCAGGGATTGTTGTAACTATTGAGGGGAGAGATGTGAGTCAGTGCTAACAGCCTCGATGTTTGTGGAAACGTTGCCTAGTGAAAGTAGCAAAATTTTTTTTTAGGTCATATTCTTAACAGGGACTGCAACAATAATGTCTATGGGAGTGCTTTTGGCAGCTCTTTCTACAAAGAGAATAGGTCCCTGAAAACTCATCTGGAGAAATTATAAACCTAAATCTTATTTTCCCCTCTGGTTTTGGCACTCAGGATTGACTTTACCCTATCACCAAGTTTAGTGTGCCTTAGTCCAGCCCAATACAGCACATAAATTTTTATCCATATAATCTTTTGGGTCAAATACACTTTATTTATTTATTTATTTTTAAATTTGCTTTTGTTTGTTTTGTCTTGTTTTGTTTTGAGAACAAATTTCTCATCAAAACTGTTTGGCATCTTTGCAGGTTGGCACTTTACTGGGCAATCAGCTAAACAGCAGCCAAGATTTAAAAAAGCAGGAACACGATCACAGTATCTTACATATTTGTAAACCTGAAATATTTCAAGAAGTACTTTTACCTTTTTTGGTGGTTGTTTCTCTTTCTTTACTTTGAAGAACACTTTTTTCTTCTCAATGTTTCAGTGCAGTGTTGCTGTGTTAGTATTTCTAGGGCAGCGAGAGAATGTTTACATCCAAACAAAATCTGGTTTCTTTTAATTTTTTAATTGCAAACATTTGTCCATAAAATCCTTTCCACAAAACTCAGTCACTGTTCATCTTAATGGGTTTTTTTTGGTTTTGTGCAAAGTCTAAAACTCAGATCACATTCAGGTTTCAGGGTGTTTTACTTTCTGAACCACGTAATACGAGTATTGTATCTGCACCTACATCAGCAGTGTAGGAAACACTCCTTGCTGCTTAAAATGTCCATCCTAATGATCTGAAGTCAGGAATGGCTGTTTAAAAACAGAAACATGGTTTACACTGTCTTTGGATATTCTAAGTGCCATCTGCATTGCTGATGTTCAAAGTGTCCATAGATGCCCTATACTATGACAAAATAAGAGGTTATGTGAAGTTTTGCAGCTATATGAAGTCTCAGCCCATAATTGCGGGTGGCTTGTTCTGCAGAGGCAGTCACAGGCAGGTAAAGGGCTGGGTGTGCTGGTGTTAGTTGGTGGGGCTGCTGAGTTGACAAGCTGCCAGACAACATGGCAGCAGAGGACCTGGACTGTGTGTTCCCCTATAGATGTCCCTGGCATAAACATAGACAAGACAGCTCTGTGAGATGTGTAACATGGTCCAAGAATTTGTATCTCCTCTGCCTAAGCTTTCCACCCTCCGCTTGGATGTTCTGGCATTTATACCTGGCACTGTAACTCCCTCGTCTCCTGTTTTTTTTGACTCATTTGTCATTTTGACATTCATGTTGGTGTTTGAAAGGAAGGAATACCACCAGTGCATGCAGGTGGTTTCCTATTGTATACACATTTTCCATGGATGATCCATGAAGTGCTCAGCTAAAAGGCTGTTTTCCCATTAGAGCTGGAGAATGAAGTTTTTACAAGTACTTAACAGAGGTGCTTGGGATTGCAAATGTTATCAACTCCAGATTCTCGAGAATAAAATAAAGATCAGTTCAAATTGGGGAAATCTCTGAGGTTGCCTTTGCTCAGGACACACAAGTGTGTATCTTGCTGCGCTTGGTGTGACTGCAGCTAATGGGGGACTTGAAGCAACATGCTTTTCCAAGTGCTGTGGGTTGGGAGGAGAATCATTTTCCTTCTTTCTGTGTCATTTTCCTTGTTCTTTCTTCCATACCAATAGCCTCCCAAGCCAGATATGTGACTTTGTTATCAAGTGCTGGCAGATAACAAGGGAAATCTCACTGTGTTTACACTGTTGGAAGAAATGAGTTTACATGTGAGGTCGTGGTGGGGTTTCCAGAAGTAGCACAATAAATCTGGTGTTTTGAAAGGTAAAAAAATCACTTCAGGGGACCAAATCTGTCACTTTCTTTCCTATTTAGGAAAAGAAGATTCAGCTGCCCAGCTTACTGTGGTATAGGCCAGTGGAAAAGCCACAAGCAGAGTATCTAATCAGATTTGTCACCAAAAAATAAATGTGTGCATCGTTTCTGCTGTAGATGCTTTTTAGGGCAGTGTATGAGCAGGAAAGGAGGCCTTGGCTAGCAGGCAAAGCTGACCAGGTTGCTGGTGATGCTGACCCACTGAGCATGGGAGCCTTTCATGGAACTTGTTATGGATCTGTGCAGCTCAAGGAGAGAGCTTAAAAGATAATTCTTCTTGTGGCTTAGCATGCTTTAGAAAAATAAAAAAAAAAAACACCAAAAAACCAAACTAAAAGTAACCAACACAGAAAGTACTTTCATTGTGTAATTGGAGTGTGCAACAGCTATTAATATGTAAGCTACAGTTGCAAATGCTTTCTGAGAGGAAAGTGGGAGTTAACTGGTATGCACCATTTCCCAAAACATACATTTTTTATTTTAAACATTTTGATTGCATGCAAAGGAATAAAATCTTTCAATACAAATAAGGTAGGGAACAATACAATTTATTAGTGTGTTAAGAGTACTTAAAACATTCTGTGGCTTTGTTAGCAAGCACTTAAAAGCATCAGGGTTTTTGGTTTTTTTTTTTTGTTACTACTCAAAACATTGAAAACACAGACTTCTAGCATGTTACAACACCGTTGAGAGTAGCACAAGTTGCTTAAGGCCCTGTGCTGCAGAGAGGTGTAAGTAATCTTGGTTGTTCCCCATCAGAAGGGAGAGGAATGGATAAGCATATCCTTTACCTGTCTCTTGTATGAAGCACTTCCCGAAGTGGAGAAGCTGAGAACAAGACCTTGGGTCACCTGGTTCCCCACTGGTTCCCAGAAGCTGAATTGCTGGGCTCTGAGATAGGCAGAACCTTTTTGCTTCTCTTCATCTCTCCAGCCCACAGCCTCTGAATGAGCAATTTCTGCAGAGCATGGAAATGAAGAAACTATTTTTTGTTTGTTTGTTTTTCTGGTGTTCCTGCAGCTTCAGTCTTGACACCTTGTTCTGTGAAGCCACTGCAAGAGAGAATCACCAAGCAACAGAAAGGTGAGGAGGGCTGGTAGAGACATTTTCTCTTGAGTGTAAGAACAGTGTAATGAATGCTGCTAAGCTTAGTCTGAGAAATGCTGGTTATAGCTTGATTTGTATCTTAACAGCAGTGGAAGACCAGAAAAGATAAGCTTGGTTATTGCTATAGCTTGTGTTGCCAGCAGTTTATGACAGCAGGCCATGTCTATCATTGCATGGTTTGGCATGGGATGGTTTGGCTGTGCTAGCAGAAAAATAAATTTAACAAAACATGTCATGGTGAGATAGCTGACTCTGTGGCTTAACCTGGTAAGCCCCAAGAAAGTAGAACATTTTGCCTCTCTTTCAGAAAGCAGAAGTGACTTTCTTGACATGGGGACGTTGCTTTGAGTACATGTGCCCGTGGATGTAGTGTTTTAAAAATAATGTTGCAGATGCTTGGCCTGGTCAAGCAAATACCTGAAAGCTTTGAAATATTATCTCTAAATAGCTTCATCTGTTAGTTTACTCAAAACTACCGGCAACTAAATTAACTTCTGTATTGCTTCTTTAATGTCTCTGAAATTCCACCACAGGTTTCCAGTGGTGTTATTAATTAATTGCTTTATAAACAACAAGCAAAGAATCTGTTCTTCAGATTTGTTTCCCTCCATCCCATATGTGTGAGAAATGCCATTGTGAAAAGGAGAGCCATTTCAGACCTTGGGGTGAAAGCTAGAATTATTTAGGAAACTGTAGAGAGTTCCATTTACATAATCCTCCCCTCTCTGTTGCTGCACCCTTTGACAACAGGCAGAAACAGAGTCAAAGAGCCATAAGTACCCTGGTGGGCCAGTGAAGAAGAGTGAACCATTTGAAATAACTAACTAAGGATGGGAGAATTCACCTCTGATGTTCATTTCAAGGATTCGGAGGGAGTAGGAAACGCACCTGTGCGCACACACCATTCACTAAGAGCTGCACAGCACTTCAGAAAAGGGATGAAGTCTGGGGCTGGCTATAGATTCCCTGCTTTTACTCCTTCTTTCTCTGCCATGCCTGCCATGGAAGGGGTCAGTTCTCCACCCCAGTTCCCTGAGACACCTGGCCTAGGAGAAGCAGGTATTTAGTTGATGTCTAGAAAAACTGAATTGTACACATTTGTGTGTAAGCATTGGAAATTGTGATGACAGCTACAGGAGGCCGGAGAAAACATGATCAACACTAAACTATGGGAAATACTCTACTTAGAAGCCTTTTTCAAGCACTAAGGAAAGAGTAAACTCAGACTTTGCTGCATGTCATGCTGAAGACAGTCAATACTGAGGTAGGTCAGAAATTACAAAGATCCATTGTACAGGTCAAATTGTTGAGTGTGGCATACAAATATTTCTCCATTGTGATGTTTCCTATTGCAGTTTTTACTCCAGTCTTCTTGCTGGAATTATTTTTAATTTTTTTTTTAGGATAGCCAAATTGATGTGAACCAATTTCTGGACTATATTTGCAGGACTATCTTTAGTTTCTATTTAGTGGTCCAGCTTGGAGCCAGATTTCTTTTGTTAACTTGGATTTTTTCTGGCACAATGTAAATATGGATGGTTTATTATTCCTAACATTTTACAAAATCTCCCTTCAGAGTAGACTTTTCTAAATTAACCAATGCTTGTGTGGTTATTTTCTACTTCTTACAAAATCACAACTGAAAAGAGCAAATGAAAAGCTTGACTGCGACTTTAAACTCAAAATTTCACGTATATTTGCCACAAATAAGCTCTCATTTCAAGATTGTTTGATGCAGCCATGTCCCCTCTCAATGTTAATCGTATTTTTGGGTGTGTGTGGACTGTAGGATCTGGTGCTTAGGGATTTAGAAATTACAGGCTCTCACACAAGTGATTCCAGATGGTTGGATTTTTCCTTTGGACACTGTCTAGGCTCTTCCCAAGACATAACTTATACCAATCATCCCACGATTGCAACACGCTGCCTCTCGAGAGGCATTTGGTGTAGCTAGGATGTCTCAGGCCTCTGTAAGGCTGCACTGAATTTCTCGTATCCAGATTTGCAAGCAGAATAATACTAAGCCTTCCCAATACTGATACAAAAAGAAACACCTAAAACATCCTTGGAGGTGCAGACAAGATGCCGAGGAGAGAAAGCTGAACCCACGGCACACATCTGCTATGGCACTGGCATGGCAGACTCACAGCAGCTTTGCTCTCACTGCAGGGGAAGGGTGATGCTCATTGCAGAGACAGCTGAGCTGATCCTGGTGTTAGGTACCGCAGAGCTGTGGCAGCATCTTGGTGACGTAGGTCTGCCAAGTCCCTACACAGTGCTAAACTGCTCACTATAAATAGTGCCCCCAGTGAGACAGTAACACTAAGGAGATGAACTGCTGTTCATCTCTAACTTCTGGAAAAGGCAGATGTCCATCCACCTCTATAGTGCGAGCGACAGAGCCAGGGCTTGGTTTGGAAAGAAGCCTGAGAGCACTGGATCCAACTCGCACCAGTCTGAACAGTGACAATGATTACACCTGTATATACTAAGTTTAATGTTGTCAGCTGCTGTACAGGGGGACAAAGCACTTGTGCCTGGCTACCTTTACTCCTCTTTACCCAAAAATGAAAAGCTAAGTTTATATAAATACATAAATCCACATATGGATGTATAAAGACAATTTCATTTTCAAGTCTTAAATGAATGTCAATGGTCTAAGCATAAATAAACAAATAAATGGTTGTATGTGTCTGTTTTATTCAAAGCAACATTTGCAATTCAGAAATGTCTCTTGGAGCTGTAGGATTTTTCCCAGTTCTCAAGCAGAGGTGGAATCTTCTGTAGGGAAGTCATCCATCTGCCTCAGGTGCTGCACTAACAGTAGCTGTGGATGTGTTGCACTAACTGCAACAGCAGCCCCTGTCTGAAATTTGGGGGGAGGGGGGAAGCTGCTATGTCACCAGTGCACCGCATAGCTTGTCATATAAACTCAAAGCCCCTGTTGCTGGACTAACCTAGGTAAGTGTAGTGAGGACAGAAAAACAGATCACAAACAGATGGTAAGACACAGTGTCTTTTGTTTGCTCTCTTGGTGCATATCGTTCTTGTATCCCAGGAAAATTTCCCACCACCAGAAAAATATTTGTCTTGTTTTAAAACAGGATGCATCTTCACATGCACAGGGTTGGTATCCACTAAACTTCAATATAAACTTTTCTTTCCTGAACAACAAAAGTTCTCATTATCCTCCTGAGGCACTGATAGTCTTTTAATTTATTGCTTTTAGATCCCCCCACAGACTACAGAGCAAATAATGAATGAATGCTTTGATTTTTACCGACTTCTAGTAGATGGTATGTTTTCATAACACAGAAATTATTACATGAATTGTCTTTCTGGCCAGAGAAATGAGTTCTAACACATTGTGGAGTTTTAAGGGGGAGAATTCATTCTGAGACCAACCATGTGTCCTGGGAAAAAGATGACAAGGGATAAATAAAATAAATAAACATTTGGAATGGAAATGGTGAGTTAGTAACTGCCCAAAAGTGGAAAATAAAACTCGAGTGTATTTCTTAGCACACATGTGCAGTAGTTTGGTATCTTAAATCAAGAGAAAGAACACACAGAATGAGACCATTGTTTCTATTAACTCTCTGCATGCTCACATCCAGCTAATGTTTATATTGTCAGTGTAAGCAGGAATACTGTAAAGAATCCTGGCCAACCAATGGACAATATATAGAAATGGTTACTTTGATGTATTATTAATTCCAGTATTTTTTCTTCACATTACATTCAGATATTCATTTTGCTTTCAAATTGAAAACTTACAAACATGCGAGCTCTGCTGTTAGACTTCAGCCATATAGACCCACCCTGCAGTTCACCACTAACTGATAAGATTTTAACGTCATAAAAAATGAAGCTGAGAGCATTAGAGATGGATCCATCCTTCTTTGTGCTCTTCATAGGTCAGCTGAGGATTTCACTGATGCAGGAGGGCCTATAGCTGCTGTGAGTCAGCAAAGCTGTCCCTATACAGCACTCACCTGGCCTCCTGCCAGTGCCAGAGATGTGCCTGCTGAAAGCAAGAGGCCACGGTTAGTGCACTGCTGAAATATGCCTGTTGTTGGCATAAGAGTCCCTACCGCAAAGCAGCATAATTCAGTGCAGTCTTCGGGATCAGCCTGGCAGCAGCCCATGCATGTGAAGGCACTTTGTCATTCTCTTTGGGATGTGCTGAGCGAATCCTTAGCTGAGCAGTGCAAATAAGGCACGTTTCCAAGTCACTTCCGTGAGTTATAGTGCAGTGCTGGTCAGAAACTCCAGGTGAGCTCCTGATCTGCCCTGCACAGAGATGCACTTTAGAGTGCCTCAAGGAGGGGTGAACTTTTGCAGCTTGCAAAGTATCTGTAACTGCTGTGGCTGAGCCTCAGACTAATTTTTCAGCTCTTTAAGCAAACCAAAATATTAAAAGAAAAAGCATTCTCTGCCTGTTTGAGATGACTTTTTATTCTTCTGAAAGATATGTACTTTTTTTTCAGATTAAACAAAACATTTTTAGAGAAATTTGGAGGGGGTTAGTAGATCTAGCCCTATTTCTGACTGAGGAAGAGACATAATTTGAGAAGGCACCTTTCAAGGACATAATTTGCTCCTTGTCAATACAGGCCTACAATACAGATTCAACTATTAAATCTGAACTACAAAAGTTTCACTTTCTATTAAAATGACTACTTCTAAAGTTTTTTCTGAGCTTTCTATTCTTTACACATGGTCCCTGCCCTGTTTGTTTCATTCCTCCTTTTGTTACCTACCCTTGCTTTAATTTTTAAATATTAATTTTACTGTGATTCTGATTAAAAACACCGCTGTGAACTCTTTTTTCCCTTGCCTTATGGCTGGCCCCTTCAACGTACACCCAGTTTCCTATGACCGTCTCCTCATGTTGTATTCCAGAGCCTCTTTATGCCCCATCTCCCTACAGCAGCAGCCTCTGCTTCATTCCCTTTGCCCAAGACTCTGCATGTCCTCCCACTTGCTCTTTCCTCACCACACCTTTGAGTGCCATGAATTTGCTTTTCTGTCTCTGTTGGTCCTCACACTTGCCCCTGCCACTGTCCCTCCCCAGGTCCCCACCCCAGCCTCCCACCATCATCCCTGCCAGCTGCCTCTGGTCTACTCCAGAGCCCCTGTCTGAACTCAGTCCTCAAAGCAGGAGATTCTTTCTTATTCCTGCCACTGTTTTCTTTTCCTTCTCACCCACCAACACTCCTAACTCAGCAGCTTGGGACCTGGTTAAAAACAGGGCATTGGTTTTGCTATAAATAAATAAATAAATAGATTTCGAAGGCTCTCCATGGCTCTAATCAGCAAACAAAATGTGGAAATACTTCTATTGTCCTAATAGAAATCTCAAAGGTAAGATGGCAGACAATGGGAGTAAGGAGGACAGACAAAGCAAATGATGATTAAATTTTCAGCCATTTTTTTTGTTTATCAGTACTGCCATCAATAACCTCCTTTTTCAGCGTGTCCCATATGCTTGTAATACTACCTAAACTGGCTTAATTTTTTCCCTTCCATTTCCAGCCTTCAGGTCTATGAGTCCCTGGCCCCTGTGCTCAAGAGATGAAACTAGAAACTCTCTGTCGAACCCCTTGCTTTTGCTCAATCCTTTTAATTTCTGTTGGGAAAGCTGTAATTCCCCTTCCTCCAAGAGCAGGCCTTTTTGTTTCACACGCCTGGAAGTCAATTAGCTGTAGCCTCTCTCACCACGAGAAACACATTTGTTGCTGTTGCTCTCCAGTCTGCCCTCAAACACTACTGGTCCCTGAAAAAATCCATATTCGGCATGCACAGCATAATAAAACCATTTCCTAAAACTGGCTTGAGCAAATGCTGAACTCAAAGAAGTTCTGTGCTTTTGTAGCACAGACTGCGCAGAGAGAAAAAATATCTTAGAGCTAACTTGACTGACAGAACTAGTCCTCCTGCCATCATAGTTGCTACTGTATGCTCTAGCATGTAGGAGTCCCAGTATGTACTGTGGCCTCATTAGAGGAACAGATATAGGAGAGAAAAAATCCCAATCGAAACAACTCATCCCCTCTGCAATCTCACTTTAAATCTATCAATGTGGAGCACTGGGGCTGCACCGAGCCCCAGAGAAGAAGAGACTGCAGGAACCCATATGAAATGCTGTAAACATCTGCTGGCTGATTTTTCCAATGCTAACTATTCCTACAACAACGGACAGCCTTTTTTTTTTTTTTTTTTTTTTTTTTTTTGGTGACCTAGCATGTCTCACATTGTGAGTCTGTAGCCAGAAACACGTGTGTAAGCAGGTGAATGATTAGCTGGAAAGATGAGATAATGTGGCTTCACCCACGATGTGAAACCTCCTGGCTTCCATGACCATCTGATAAGGCCATGCCCACTTGGCCTGTCAGTTGCATACTTTTGGAAAGACAATGTAGAGAAACAAATTCCAGGAATCAAGCTACAGGTCTGAAAAGGTGTGAGACAGCTTTGTGAGAATCTTTTTTTTTTTTTTTTTTCCTTTCAATCAGAAGCCTTACCATGAGTATGACTTCAGGAACAGGATCATTGTCAAGAGAATTAAGAGGGCATTCAGATTTGCTACTAGGAAAAGAAACCAGCAACAGACTGTGCTAACAGAGCATTGTAATTAAGCCAAATGAAAATTAAAGCCATAGGCCTTTGAAATCCCAAACTACGTCTAATTTTTGTCACCTAACCAGATACTGCTGTCAGATACCTTAGCTACCTGCCTGAGACTGAAGTCATCTTTGAGATAGGGGTGTTCTCATGACAGGTATCGCATCACATAACAAGTTCTTTCCCTGTTCTTCCCAGGGCTAATACATGAACAACACAATAACTACACTGGAGATTTCTCTCAAAAAAATACCATAGATACATCAGTTTAACAATTAGTTAAGAAGTGGCACTGTTAAATATAAAATGCTTTTTCTTAAAAGCTAATATATTGATGCTTTTTTTTTGTGGGAAGGTCACTTTTAAAACATTTTGCTGAATGAGATTGTCAAAACTATTCTCCTAAGAAAAGAAGCACTCGTTTAAAACCAACTAAGTTACCTAGTCTGCTTAAACCTGGGGAGAGCAAAGCAAATGAGAGACAGACTTGGTCCAAAGCCTCTTGACTTCAAAGGGAGTTTTGCTGATTTTTGGATTAGGTTCATCTGTGAGAAGTGATATAAGTCATGGCAACGGATACAGAAGTTGTGCTATTGGACCACCTGGCAGGACAAATGTGATCATATCAGATGTAAACACCTCTGCAGTATCCTGAATCAGAGCGCAAAATATTTTCTCTATGTTGGTTTTATGCCAGCTGCAGGACGATAAACAATACCTCAGCCAAACACAGTGTTACAATGCTTTATATAATACCTTGCATATACCTTATATAATAACAGTTCAGAGAGACTGTGCAAGTCTCTAGGACAAGACATACCTCCTACCTACATTTTTTGAACCAGTATGAACCAGTGGAGTGAGTTTGTCTAGCACTTTGCAATCCGTGCCTGTTAGATATGGTACAAGACACCCTGTCATCTTGTCAAAACACAGCCTAAGCACATAATAAAACCAGCTATTTCATACAAAGTTTTGATCCTGCAAGCAGAGTCACGCAGCTGAAATCTCTTCTGAAAACACACAAATGGTCAGGGGAAACCCTCCTGTGCTCACAAGTAAGTAATTAGCTGAGAAGTTGCACAAAAGGGGCATTAATCCATGATTTCCACATTTCAGTTTAGCCAGAAACCTCGCAATGTTTAGCTAATACCCCAGAAATCATTCCAGGCTGGCAAGATATCTTTCCACCCTCAGCTGGAAATACTAAACAGGATGAAGTTTTCTGTGTGGCAGGATCCAAACACTGGTGCTGTAACATGTTTGCTCAATCTCTGCAGCAGGGTTTCTCAAGAGATTCATGTACCAAGACGTCCAGAGATTCTCAGCAATACCACAGGCTCACTTTGCACCAGAGAATATTAACAGGGCACATCCTAGAAGAGTATTTTCCTTTCATTAAAATATGAAGTGCTGTTCATTCCCTTACTTGTCTCTTTGATAGAAGAAGGCAAATATCGGGAAGAAAGTTTGTATATGCCTCCACAAAAATCAAGGATGCCTTTGCAAATATTTTCATCAGAAATAATCTATTTGAAAAATGCTGTCTTACTTATAACAGCATCATCTGTGAAGAGACGATTGCAGTTCCTGAAATATTATGGCATGCTTAATTGACACCTGAAGCAACACAGAACCATGTTGGGCTGAGGCTGAATATTTTTGAAAATATATTTTTGGCTGTATTCAACCCTGTCAATTAAGAAGACTAATCAGTGTGCTACAGAAAGATTTTTTAATCTTCACAAACTCATTTGAGATCACTACTAAAGGAAATACATGGCAGTGATTTAACCACAGCAAGTCTCTCCAAAAAATCAGGTATTTCATTTTGCTTAAACAGAAAAGGCATCCTGAGGAACAGAGGAAATTTATTTTCATAATAGAGTGGAAAACATTATTGTCTGTCTCCAGAGAGGCTGTAAACTGTTGGCAGTAAATATTTAACAAATAAAATGTTAGCTGACAATCAGTTTAGTGCTCTGCCTTTATCCTGAATTGTCTGTATGAACCCAACTTGGGGCAGAACATCACTTAACACATCCTGGCACCAGAGCTATGCCACGGCAATGCCAAAGTGGAGTGAAGAAATTTTCATACACATTACCACATCCATGATAACAGTATTCGAGCTTTCCTGTAATAAGGAAACCTAACTACTGTGCAAGACAGAAAACAGTGCTGTGGAGAAGTTTCAGAAAAGTCACGGGAAAGCTGCAGTGATCCATCAGGTCCTGTTTCCCTGCACAAGAAAGGGGTTCAGCAGTAGCCTCTTGCTGGAAAGGCCGGGTAGAGACGCGGTGCCCACAGTCAGCGTCAGCATTGCCAGCAGGATGCTGGGACTGCAGCAGGCTCAGATTGCCTGTTAGGAGATGAATGGTCTTCAGTACCTCCTTGGAAGTAAACTATACACATTTATAACCTGTTTTAAATTGTAAATAGGCTGTATATTCTTTTTTTCCTCCACTGAACTTAGGCTTTCACTTCAAAGTATTGTTAAAATGTGGGAGATCGCCATAAAACAATCGGATGAAGCATTTTCCTTACCTTGGACTATGCTTAGCAATGGAATGACACATTATGTTACTTTGGAAGAAGGACTGCATTTGTTTACTCACTGAAAAAGAGTCAGTTTAATAGTATCTGTGCTCACTTCTCAGCCTTTAAGTAAACATGTCTTTTTCCATCTGTAGTTTTTCTGGAACTTGATCAATAAAACATCTCTCAGTCTTCATTTTTAAGTTCATGCTCTATAATAGACCTTATGCTCCTTATATAATATGCTCTGTTTATATGACACTCTGTAAGTCAGTTTTCTTGTATCTCCTTTTCAAAAGGTACTTAAAAAATTTCTCAGGAACTTTTTTCTAGTCCTTGGTATGCTCAGATGTGTACAAGATATAAATCTATGCCACTTGCAGTAGCCAAGGCTATTCTGCTTAACAGCTTAGTATACATGATCTGAAGAAGTTTGGACATTGCTTGAGTAGTCTGGTACAAACAATTGCCTTCAGTAAATAAAGTATATAAATACAGTGTCATGCAAAGTGATTTAATTTACACAGGAATCTAAGTGCAAAATGTCATCCTTTGGATGCCAAATACTGAATTAATATGGAATGGGAATGAGCCACTTACTCCAACTAGCATCTCTACAATCCCAAAATCCTGTCTCTCCAGTGTCATAGAATCATAGAATTATTATGGTTGGAAAGGACCTCTAGGGTCATCAAGTCCAACCTTCATCCCAGCATCTCCCTAAACACTAGACCATAGCCTCAAGTGCTCCATCTACTCGTTTTTTGAACACCTCCAGGGATGGTGACTCCACCACCTCCCTGGGCAGGCTGTTCCATTGACCAACCACTCTCTCAGTAAAGAATTTCTTTCTGATATCCAATCTAAACCTCCCCTGATGCAACCTGAGGCCATTTTCTCCTGTTCTATCATTAGTAATCTGAGACAAGAGACTGACACCAGACTCACTACAACCCCCTTTTACGTAGTAGTAGAGAACAATAACGTCTATTCTCAGCCTCCTCTTCTCTAGACTAAACAACCCCAGTTCCCTCAGCTGCTCTTTGTAAGACATGTTTTCCAGACTTCTCACCAGTCTCATTGCCCTTCTCTGGACCCACTCCAGCACCTCAATGTCCTTCTTATACTGTGGTGCCCAGAACTGGACACTGTACTCACGGTGCAGTCTCACGAGTGCCAAGTACAGGGGTATGATCACCTCCCTACTCCTGGTGGTCACACTGGTTTTGATACAGGCCAGGATGCCATTGACCTCCTTGGCCACCTGGGCACACTGCTGGCTTCTGTTCAGTCGTCTGTCAACCAACACCCCCAGGTCCTTTTCTGACAAGCAGCTTTCCAGCCACTCTTCTCCAAGTCTGTAGCGTTGCCTGGGGTTGTTGTGACCAAAGTGCATGACCCGGCACTTGGCTTTGTTAAACTTATCATAGAATCATAGAATGGCTAGGCTGGAAGGGACCTCCGAAGGTCACCTAGTCCAGCCCCCCTGCAGTGAGCAGGGATACCCTCAACTAGACCAGGCTGCTCAGAGCCTTGTCCAACCTCACCTTGAATATCTGCAGGGATGGGGCCTCAGCCACCTCCCTGGGCAGCCCATTCCACTGTTCTACCAATTCATACAATTGACCTCAGCCCATCACTCCAGCCTGTCCAAATCCCTCTGCAGACCCTTCCTATCCTCAAGCAGATTGACACTCCCACTTAATTTCATGGCATCTGCAAATTTCCTGAGCGTGCATTTGATTGCCTCATCCAGGTCGTTGATGAAGATATTAAACAAGACTGGTCCCTAAACTGAGCTCTGAGGGGCACTGCTTGTGACCGGTCGACAACTGGATTTAACCTCATTCACCACAACTCTCTGGCCTCGGCCATCCAGACAGTTTTGAACCCAATGAAGAGTCTATCTATCTAAGCCATGAGCCACCAGCTTCTCCAGCAAAATGCTGTGGGAAACAGTGTTGAATGCCTTACTGAAGCCCATGTAGACAACATCCACCGCTTTTCCCTCATCCACTAGGCAGGTCACCTGATCATAGAAGGAGATCAGGTTGGTTAAACAGGACTTGCCCTTCATGAACCCATGTTGGCTGGGTCTGATCCCCCAGTTGTCCTGCACTTGCCTCATGATCACCCCCAAGATGAACTGTTCCATAATCTTTCCTGGTACCGAGGTCAGGCTGACAGGCCTGTACTTTCCCAGATCCTCCTTCCTGCCTTTCTTGTAGATGGGTGTCACATTGGCAAGTCTCCAGTCATCGGGGACCTCCCCTGTTCAACAGGACTGCTGATAAATGATGGAGAGAGGCTTGGCAAGTTCTTCTGCCAGTTCCCTCAGCATTCTCGGATGGATTTCATCCGGCCCCATAGACTTATGGGCGTCCAGTTGTCTTAGCAGGTCATTCACTGCTATTTCCTGGATTATGAGGGGATTATTCTGATTTCCATCCCTATCTTTCAGCTCAGAGAACTGAATACCTTGAGGATAACTGGACTGACTGTTAAAGACTGAGTCAAAGAAGGCATTAAGTACCTCAGATTTTTCCTCATCCTTGGTAACAGTTTTCCCCCCCTCATCCAATAAAGGGTGGAGATTCTCCCTGGTTCTTTTTTTGTTGTTAATATATTTGTAAAAATTCTTTTTATTCTCTCTTGCAGAGGTGGCCAGGCTGAGTTCTAGCTGAAGTTTTGCCTATCTAATGTTCTTTCTACATGACCTAACTAAATCCCTATACTCTTCCTGAGCAACCTGCCCCTTCTTCCAAATATGATAGACTCTCCTCTTTCTCCTAAATCCCAGCAAAAGCTCCCTGTTCAGCCAGGCCGGTCATTTTCCCCGCCAGTTTGTCTTACAACACTTGGGGACAGGGTGCTCCTGTGCCTTTAAGAGTCCCTTCTGGACTCTTTTCGTCCAGCCTTCCTGGACCCTTTTGTCCTCTAGGCCTGTACCCCAAGAGACTTTCTCAACCATTGATCTAAACAGGTTGGAGTCTGCCCATCGGAAGTCCATGGTAATAGTTTTGCTGCCCCTCCTCCTTACTTGGCCAAGAATCGAGAACTCTATCATTTCATGGTCACTAAGCCCAAGACAGCTTCCAACCACCACATCACCACCAATCCTTTTCTGTTTGTAAATACCAGGTCTAGCAAGGCACCTCCCCTGATGGGCTCACTTACCAGCTGAGTCAGGAAGTTATCTTCCACACATTCCAGGAGCCTCCTGGACTGTTTCCTCTCTGCTGTGTTATATTTCTAGAGGATGTCTGGTAAGTTGAGGTCCCCCATAAGAACAAGGGCTTGTGATTTTGCAGCTTCTACCAGTTGCCTATAGAACATTTCATCAACATCTTCATCCTGGTTGGGTGGTCTATAATAGACTCCCAGAATGATATCCAACTTGTTGGCCTTCTTCAACTTTACCCATAAGCATTCAACCGGTCCATCACACTTGTTGACCTACACGCAATCAAAACACTCCTTAATATAGACGGCCACTCCAGCGCCTTTTCTATCTTACCTGTTCTGTTTGTAGAGCTTACAGCCATCCATTGCATCACTCCACTCATGACAGTCATCCCACTATGTTTCCATGATGGTGACTACGTCATAGCTGTGGTGCTGCACATGTCAGTGCTGGAAAGAGCAATCTTCTAGGCTATTGGAAATTATCCACTTCCTAGATTATACAGGCTTTCTCAGCTCTTCTCCTATGTTAAACACAATCTGAGAAAACCCTAAGACTCATCTCAGTCCCCACTGCCCACCCAGAAGATTTCAGCCAATACCAGGCCTCCTGGATTTGCAGGTTTTGCTACAAACTCCCAAAGTAGCACTTGTCTGATGCTTGATGAAGGAGAATCCTGCAGCCCCTCCTGGGACCCTGAGCACTGAGATGCTGGGCATCAGAAGAGCAGACCTGTACCAGGGGCTAGGGCCTCTACTCCTCTGAGGACCTGAAGGCCTCTGGTTTGCCTGCCACCTTTAGTCATTTTTAACTGATACGTGCAAAGACAGTAAGTGTAATACATCTTATACACTTGAAAGTTGGCTGCAACATATTTCATCTGTTCCTTTTTTCTAGCAGTCTGTCAGGAAGATCATCATCAAAGAAGATTTTCACAACAACTCCAGGCAATCATTTCTTGAGTACCTTTACTGTATCTTATCAGCTCCCTTATTTTTCAAGCAGATGATTGCAAACTATTTTGCTGAGCTGGGCATTTAGGTATCTGCACCATTTTAAAGTCAACTGCAAAAGCCATGCCTGTAGATAAAAGTATGATTTCAAGTGCTGTTGCCTCAAAACTTCATGAGTCTGAATGTCAGTTTACTCTGGCCCACTCACTTGCCTGCAACTACAAGGGACTGTAGATCAATACAAGTTTAATGTGTATAGCTCACTTTTCTCTCACAGGATCTAAGAATTATTTAAAAGGCAGGTAATAACAATAGGCTTTACATAAAAATAATCCAGTGATTTCTCTCTCTTCTTATTAGGCAAAAGTCCATTTTCCCTTCTATGTTTTATTTTGTTTTGTCCTGTAGACAAGGTTTTCACTCTTTTCTATGGCTCAAGGAGGATCCCCTGCTACCTTTAGTGGAACTGGGCCATTAAATGGACCCATATCGAAGTGTTCCTGTAAATCTAGATTAACCAGGGCATACGCATTTTCGATTTTCTAGCTTGTCACTAAATTTATCCAAATTATGCACACAGATATAAGGACAAGAAGGTCAGCTAAGAACATTTATCTTTCTAAAAAATTAATTTGTCAGAACCTTAAAAATGTAAGCACAGTTTAAGCCAGACATTGAAGTAGATGCTAGTATTTCAGCATGTGTTTATACTCCTTGATGAATAGGAACTGAGTTTAGCTGGTGCATAATTTCCAGCAAAACCAGGAATTTCAAACATGGTCTAATTATGTGTTTTGCTGAATTTTCAGCATCCAGGAAAACAACCAAAGAACACAGGCAAGCCCACCACCTGAGAGGCTTTCCTGCTTTCTCTTTTCAGGGTGCATTACTTCTGTTGTATTTGCAAATGATAAAATAAACAATTATTTATCTGAGTCATTATTCCCTGGGAAAGGGTGGTTAGTCCAGAGCACGCTGACTAATACCAGAAGGAAGAAGAAACAAAAAAGATGAAAGACATATTCACTTAGCATGAAGTAAATATGTTGAGAAAGGAATTACTCAAGGCTTGAAAGAATATGAAAATACATTTATAATTCTCTATGTACCACTGATAGCAGCCTGAGCAATAGACAAGAGGAAGTAATGGCTTTAATTTAGCATAAACAATTCCCTGAACTTTAATAATAAAACACAGTGGGAACATTTATATTATTAGATTTTTAATAATAAAGCTTGTATTGAAAACTGAGCAAAAGAGAGGCAAAAAATCCCATTAACTGGGAAAATAATTTTTGTTGTACTGAAATTAATTTAAATATTAGGTATTAGATAGGTTTGTTTGGGGAAAAAACATCACAGAACTACCAAAGGAAGAGAGTTGTTACTCCCAGTTCAATGAAGAGAGCTCACTTAAGGTGGGGTAGACCAAGACTCTGGTAGTTTCTCTAACTTAGACATCTGAATCCACTTCTACATGTATCTGAGCAACTACTGTGGTCATCATCTGCTAGACTAGGCTAGACTAATAGCTTTTCTTCTTGACACTTTTCATTCTCTATGAATAATTAAACACTGTCTGGAGCAGGGGAAGGTCCAGGTCTTACCTCCAGGGGGAAGAATCAGCCACCAGCCTACACAGACATTCCTCATCACTTAGTCTTATTTTCACAGTAGTATTTACACATAGTGAAACAATATGAGAAGTCTGAAGGAAGCTCATTGTGGACAACATTATGAACTGTTGGGTGGTATCCTAAGAAATGGGAGAAAGTCTCTGGAAATGAGAGTTTGGGGAAAGCAAAAGCTTTACTTTTCAATTTCCATTTTCAGACTGTTTTGCAAAGCCTTCCTCATAGCCTAATTAGGACAGACTGAGTGAGCAGAAGGGATGGGGACCATGTGCACTATACTTCTGAACTGATTTCCAAGTCACTTAGAGCCTGGAAGCAAAGGAAAGACTGAGAGGGTGGAATTTCACACTGCAGAGGCATAATTCACAGAGATCCCTTCGACTCCACAAATTCTTTCCCACACCTTTTGCTACTCACACCACTCTTAGTCCTTGACTCACAAGCCCACGTCTGACCTCTACCTCATGCCAAATATCCTTAATTTATAATAACAGCCAGGACTATTGTCTGTCCACAATAATTTTTCTCAGCTTAGGAAGAGAGGAAGAAAATGTGGGAAGACACATAACTGCTCCCAGAACTCCACCCCTTCCTACACTTATTTTTCCAAAAGCTATTAGTCAGATCCTGACTCTGAGGATAGCAAAGGCCACTCATGGTTATTTCCCATGAAGCCAGGTCTGCCACTCCAAACTAAAGGACTCCTTTGCAAATATGCATCACGCGGGGAAGAGCATGCAGAGAGAATTTTCTTTTCGAGCGCTCAGAAAAATTACATTCTGTTCCAAAGTAACTACATGCCAAGTTTCAGGCTGAAGTTATTTTGGGGTTATCCAAGCAAGCAAGAAAAGAAAATACACATCTCCAAAATGTTTTAACTACAGGATATGTTCAGGGTCTAAACTCAGGAGATGACTAAAAAACTTTTGTGAATGATTAAAAAAGTCACTTAAAAGCATATGGGTCAAATAAAGCATGAAAAATGACAAACTACTGGACAAATGACAAACATGTGTGTATTGGGTTTGTGTGGTGGGGTTTTGGTAGCAGGGGAGGGGTTACAGGAGTGGCTCCTGTGAGAAGCTGCTAGAAGCTTTCCTGGCTCCACGATGGACCCGCTGTTGGCCAAGGCCAAGATCATCAGTGTCAGTGGTAGTGCCTCTGGGATAATGTATTTAAGAAGGGGAAAAAGTGCACGACAGCAACTGCAGCTGGAGAGATGAGTGAGAATATGTGAGAAACAACTCTGCAGACACCAAGGTCAGTGAAGAAGGAGGAGGAGGAAATGCTTCAGGCGCTGGAACAGATTCCCCTGCATCCTGTGGTGAAGACCATGGTGAAGGAGGCTGTCCCCCTGCTGCCCATGGAGGCTAACGGTGGAGCAGGTATCAACCTGCAGCCAGTGAAGGACCTCATTCCAGAGCAGGTGGCTGTGCATGAAGAAGGCCATGACTCTCTAGGAAGCCTGTGCTGGAGCAGTCTGTTCCTGAAGGACAACACCCCATGGAAGGGACCCATGCTGGAGCAGTTTCTGAGGAGTTGAAGCCCCATGGGAAGGACTCACATTGGAAAAGGTTATGGGGGACTCTCTCCCATGGGAGGGACCCCGTGCTGGAGCAGGGGAAGAGTGTGAAGAGGAAGGAGCAGCAGAAACAACGTGTGATGAATGGATCACAACCCCCATTCCCCATTCCCCTGTGCTGATGGGGAGGGGAAGGAGGTACATAAATCAGGAGTGAAATTGAACCTGGGAAGAAGGAAGTGGTGGGGAGAAGATGTTCGAAGATTTGGTTTTATTTCTCACCCCACTCAGATGTGACTGCTAATAAAGTAAGCTATTTTTTCCCCCCCCAAGTTGAGTTTATTTTGCCCATGATGGTAATTGCTGAGTGATCTCCCTGTCCACAAGCAATTTTATTTTCTCACCATCCCACTGTGGAGGGAGGAGTGAACAAGTGGCTTAAACTATAACAGTGTGAAAATCTGAATTAAAAACTTTAAAACAAGCCTTACATCCACCATGATTCCTTTAATGAAAAGAATAAATGTAGATTAAGTTAAGGAACGATTTCCTCAATATGGATTTTGCCATGTCAGTTCATTTAGAAATAATTCAGATATAATCTTGTCATGTCAGATGAAAAACTGTCAAGAATGCTTCATGGAAATATATTTTCATTATAGTAGGCACTGTTATTTGTGTTATCTAAGGGTTACCTTGGTAACTTTCTTACACTGATGTTCCACAAATTGCATAGTCCAGATTCTGTTGCGCTAGAGACAGCTAAACTTTTCAAGAATGCTAAATCATATTTCAATGACACTTTGTTACCTTGACTTCAGAAACTTCATTTTGTCTGACTCATTCAGTGTACAGGTAAAGATGCAAAGGGAGGAACAGAAGGTGTTGATTGAGTGACCTTAAGGAATAAAAGACTACATTGTTTTATCTTGTTATCTCAGGTATTTGTTTTTTAAAGTCTCTCCCCTTCTTTATACTTTGGAATAAGATGACCATGAAAAATAGAGCTTAGCAAAAGAATGGGTACATGAAAAGAAAGACTTTACTGTATCAGCAGATCAAACTGAATGCATGTAATACGTTTGGCAGCATGAGGCCATGCCTCTCTTTGCAAAAGGTAGTTTCAGAGTTCAAGAGGAGAAGGTGCAATTTGCTTACGTGTATTATTTCACGTATTTCCTGACTCTGAACAAGTGCACAGGGTCAAATTTTTCCATCAGCCACCATTTACTTCAGTGAATTGCCAGTTTATACTCCTACAACTACATGAGGAAAAATCTTGACTCCATGCACGTGTTGACCCTTCCCTTTCTGAGTCAGGCAAAAACCTCTGCATCCAAAGAACATTAATGTGAATCTGCACTCTAGCCAAGTGAATGGGAGGTGTGGGGAGCTGAAGGATACAAGAGGAGACCAGAAGCCGTGGCACAGGCAGGGTGGAGGTTGCTTACATGGATTTTCTTTTCTTGGGTATCTTTCCTGAGCAGTACTAGAAAGCCTCAGGGAGAGGTGCTCTCAAGCTTCTTACTTGGAAAGCTGAATAGGAATGAAAAAGAGACTTTGGTGAAAAAGCAGGTGCAAATTTTGTCACTGATCTTCCAGACCAGGAAGAGCTATCAGACCATTTCTCTATAAAACAAATTGTCATTTTATGTCTCCCCACACCATAAAAATGGCAGGTGAGCCGGAAAAAGACCTGAGGAAAACCAAATGGTTGTGGGGGGAAAAAAAAATTATACAATGAAAGAGGATAAAAAGTCAAAAGCTCTAAAATAGGAAATGGGAGGTAAACAAGACCACAATTGCTGGGGTTACAGAGGTCATTTTAAAGAGGAAAACAAGAGCCATGTCTGCATCCTGAGGTCCCCTCCAAAAGTTGAGGATTTCACCTCAGTCTCTGCAGCTGCCTGAGCTGGAGGACTTTTGTGCAGACCACATCAAGGAACTGTCTCCCTGAAAGCATCAGTACCCGAAGAGTGGCTTTATAAAGAAGAAGACACTAGAAAACCACTCTTCTATGCTATAGGCACTGCCAAATGGAAAAGGCTGACTTCTAGGGCTGTGCTTCTCACACCCTGGGCAACCCCCTCTGGCAGCTGGGGGATGCACAGTGGTGTGCAGCCCAGCCGTGCTCCACATATCCAGAAACAGGTGGGTCTGCCCTCAGTTTGGGTGCGTGGGGTGCCCTCTGCTCTGTCTTGCACAGGCTACTTCTGCTCAGCCACAAAATGCTCATCCACCCTGCTCCCCTGCAGTGATCCCAGTTGTTCCCTCCCCACTTGAATTGCGCACGTCCTCTTACACCCCGCCTCCCTCAGTATTTCTCTGGACACCAAGGCAGCCATAGGGTTTGTGTTTTCTTTTCCAGACTTCTGGCTTTGGGGCAGCAGCTTACTGCATTATTTATGGTGCCTTAGTGCAAAGGCCGGGACTAAGGGAGGTTTGCATTCCAAGAGAGACATTTCTTTCCCAAGAAAATTACGACAATACTAATGTCCATAGTGTGTTTTCCTATACAGAATGGCTCATTTCCATGATAGCTGGTATGTATAATTACCTTGTTTCTACTTTTTACCCTGTAATTTTTTGTCTTCCCTAAAAACATAACTTCAGATCCACAGCAAATTTTTCTATATTTTCCTTATATTTATTCTGTGTGGATGGGGTTGATTATTTGTAAAGCCTCAATGAACACCCATTAAATTCCTTGTGATTATGAATATTTCATCCTTTTTTTTTTTCTCAAATACTTCTGCAGTTTTCATTGACCCCACTGTGCTACTATGGTCAAGCCTCTCTCAGAATAAGTGTGCTCCTAAGAGTCTTGGTCCACCAGAGGGCAAATCTGGAGATAAAACTGCAAATACAACTGAAAGCCCAAGGACTGTACAGCATGATGTCTGGATGTCCGCAGGCTTCTGCTTGCCTTGATGCCAGCAGTTTCACACTCCATGATTGTTTCATGGACCATTTAAACCAAAAGGGTGTGAAAGTTTTAGCTTTAGTTCCCTGCAGACTTGAACTATTATTATCACTTTAAAAGACAAGAACCAAGGCAAAAATATTGAAGTTAAGAGTTATTTAAGTCTTGATTTAAAAAAAATATTTGTTACTATACATCATTTGCATTTCAGCTCAAGCTTCTGCTCAGTCATCTTTGTGATCATCTTCAGATCAACCTCCTTGCTGCGCACACAGCTCTTCCAGGATAGATGACAGTGGTGGGAGAGAAAACAGCCAGCAGCAGAAACTTCTAAAGCTGCTTCATGGAACCCTAGTCTGAGACTTTCTAAAATTAAAGATATCTCTACTGACTGTGTGCAGTATAATGGTTTTTGCCCAGAGGACTCTGGCTATGCCTACAGTACTAAAAAACAGGGCCTGGAAATGAGCTTAAGCACTGGGCTGCTAATTGCCCATTATGCTTAACTGCAAGCATGTGTTCTGGAAAAGTTTTGGCTCCTGGCAACTAGCACTGTCCCAGACAGTGTCCAGGCCAGGAGCTGGTATGTGTGCAGCCCATTCCAGCAGGCACCATGTACCAGGCAAACACCGCATCAGCCTTCCTCCCTTCCCTTTGTCATGCCCAGCATCACCTTCTTTCACCATCCCCAAACTCCTGAGGGCAAGGCATACATGTGCTCAGCTTCATACTATGAAAACATCACCTCAGTAAGTTTGGGGTTTTGTTGGTTTTGTTTGTTTGTGTGGTTTGGATTTTGTTTTAGAAACTTAAACAGACAACAACAACAAAAAAGGTAAAAATATACTAATAGGTGTATCTTAGGTCCATGAAAGGGAAGCAGGTGCTTTGCAAGGTGTATGTGGACAGGTCTTGGCACTTGTTTATTTGGTGTTAAAAACATAGCCCAGTTGCAACAACATGGTTTCACCTTTACAGCGATGGCAGAAGGCACACTTGTGACATTAAGGTCCCATCCTGATGAAGTCCTTGAGGGCCTTAGAACCATCAAAGATTTATTTTTTTTTCCCTTGAGCAGAACAAATGTTAGCTTTGTCCATGGAATTAACAGCTGCTTTGGCTGAATCTTCTCAGTTTGAACAGACACCCAAAAAAGAACTTCAGGAGTAATGTCCTTCACAGGTAACAATAATCTTCCCATTGGTACCATATGAAAGCAAAGCCTATTTTTATCCCAGAGATGTCTGTGGGTTTACAGTATTTGTTTTGTTTGTTTGTTTGTTTGTTTGTTTTGTTTTTAAGATCTCAAAATTTAATTATGCTGAAGCAGGAAGTACACTTCATTTAAGTGATGTCTGGATTTCCCTCTAGAGCTGTTTCATGGGAAGAATCCTTACTTCTTTCTCTCTGTTTAGGCCAAAGGTTTATGAAGCCAATGTAAACAGCTGAAATGAGCATAAACACCAGAGATTAACTTTAGGACATTTGAAAGGAACAGGGTTTGCCTTAATAAAATGAAGCAATTAGTTTATATAGTTTAGAGATACTGGAGAAGTGTGTTCTTCTAATAAACATGTACCATTTGAGCTTTTAGAAGATTATCTCAAAGAATCAAGGATAGCATCATATTGGTGTTTATTAACTTCAAGGAGAGGACAACTGGGCTATTACTTCATTAAATATACAGACATTGTATTCTCTGTGCATCACAATCCAGCAAGATTTTTATGCAGTAAAATATTCTCAAAGGGTTATTGTCTATTTCTTGTGAGCTGTGCTCTAACTGCCTCCTCTGCTCACTGTAGATGTTCTCTGCTTCCTCCAAGTGTCCTGTCATATGAATAAGAAAAATCCCATGATGCTAGTACTAAAGCTAGCAGCTACAATTAGTTGTGAAAACTAAGCGGGTAAAAAGGAAGAATGCTATTCTGCTCAAAGAAACGTATTCTGTTCCCTGATCAACTCCAAACCAAATAACTTTGTTTTCTAACAAACAAAACATCCAACAGAACCTGTGCAGGTTAAATAAAGGTTTAGGAAGAAAGTTACACAATCTTAAAGGATTCCAATCTGAGCAATGTGATGAGAGCCTCATGAATCAAAAATACCCTCAGAATGCTTAAAAATTTCTGCCTGTGGTTTCAAGCCTAAAAGAATGAAGGAGGAATTGTAAATAAAAATTTATTGCCGGGATAAAAAAAATATTTATTGCTTAAGTATAACTGAGCTTAAATTTCACCAGTATTTATAAGAATCATACTAACACTGTGGATGCTGGAGTTCACACAAACACCACTTGCCTCTACTGCTCTCGACTGATGTACAATGTGTGTGGGCTAAGTACTGGACCAAGATGACTCAGGTTAACTGCATACCTGCCATTCCAACACTGATCCCAGGCAAAAACGATGAAAATCAAGGAACATTCAAACAATAACAACTAACGCAGCTATGTACATTACATCTTGTCAAACTGAGTATATCCTTAGGGTATTACAAGTTCAACAATTAAAAATATCCATATATAAAAAATCTACACTAAATGTCTTGCTTCTTTTTGATCCAAGCAGATAGCCAGTATTTAGGATAATGTCTTTTTTCACTTAGGAGAAATTGTTGATAGAACTGGTCTCCCTGGAGGCAAAGCTGTCTATTTATTAAACACAACATCTCAAACATGACAGAAGACCACATCTTTGATAGCTACTTTAGGCATCCTTTCAGCCAGGACTGGAGAAGCTCTGTCTAGACTTCTTCATTTAAGATGTTATAATATTCATAGGGCTCACTCATGTCTTCTGTTAGTAGTCTTTTCTCCAGACAAAAAGAAACCATTGATGAAATAGGTAGTGAACCCCTGAGCTAACATGCATCTTGCAAATATGTGTATTTTGGCTGGTGACCTGCTAGTGTTTGAGAAGCACCTTTATTGTTTTCTTGAGAGAGACAACTACATCCTACAGTTTGATGTGATTTAGACCAACCTATAATTACTGCATAATTTACTATTAATGACATGTGTCTCTCTGATGTTGCTTCTGGAAATTCCCTTTGCTGTGTGTGCTTTAGATGTACGATGCCCTCACTGCAGGCTTAGTAGTCATCTTGAACAGCAGGACCTCCAGAAGTCTTTTAGTGGCAACCTGAACAAACTTAATGTGCTTTCATCTCTTAATACTGACCGACTGAAAATCAATGTGTGATTTTCACACCACAACTGTATCTACATATTGAAGATGTATTTTAAGACGCTGTCACTTTGTTGCGGTTTGTTTTTTTTTTTTTTTTCATGCGGGTGTGGAAAACACGGAGTTCCCAGTATAACTAGATAGCTAATAGCAACAGGCGTGGGAGTACAATGAAGGTTACGTATATGGTGGAAATGAAAGCTCCCCACAGAGCAGCTTGTAGGCAGGCCCGTTCTCGGAGCAGCAACCCAGAGGGTCACCGGTAACACACCGCACAGCTCCCGCCGGCCGCTGCCGCCCGCCGGCCCCGGAGCGGCCTCAGAGCCGCCGGGCACCACCGCGCCCACAGCCCCGGCTTCCCGCTGTCCCCCCAAAGGGGCCCGGGCACCGTCTCCTACCAGCTCTCTTGCTCCCGCCCGCCTAAGACTGCGGTGGGAAGGAAGGGAGGAGGCAGGCAACCGGCCCTTGGGGACAATGCACAGCCTCTTCCCAGCGGGGCGGGTGAGCGACCCATGCCGGGGCGGCCGCCCCCGGCGGACTACACCACCCAGCATGCCTTGCGGGCCCCGCGCCGCTTCCATCTTGTGCCTTTTCCCTCCAGCAAGCGCTGCTTGTTGCGTTGTTTAAATAAAAAGTTGGTGCTCGCGGGTCTCCCTGCAGTGTGGTTTTTGAGCCTGCAATAAGGCAGGCAGCTTAAATACTTCCTCGAGAAGCCTTTAGCCCTCATGATCTGGTGGCAAGGGGTGCTTGACAGCAGGCCCAGCTCTCCTCTCCTGGGCTGCTCTGTCTCCCTGAGGAGCCCTAAAACCTTTTTTTTTTGTTTTCTTTTCCATGGAAGAAATGTCGTGTTCTGGGAATTTCTTCAAATATGCGTCGGGTCAGCTCATATGGTTGAGCAGTGAACAAGCTGCTGGTTGCTCCCAGCCCTCACCCCTCTCCTCGTTCCTCAGCATTCAAGATGTTGAACTCAAAGATACTGTGCCTGACAGCCTGTGATTTCTTATAGCAGACTTGCTGGATATAAGTGAGGAATTATATTTCAAGCTTTGCTAAATCTGATGTATCTGCCACTGGACTTTTTGTCTATGCACTATACATGGCAGGTACAACTTGCCACAGGTGTTGCATAGGCTCTATGTCAATGCATGTGCACAGCCACCATTTTCCACGTGGCCATTACTCTTCATTCATGCTTTGCTTTGCACAGCCATCTGTCAGTCCTTGATATGGAGAACTTGGTGCCTTTGAAAAATCCATATTCTGCATTTAAATCTCCAGGTAGACCTCAGCATTGCCTGGGTAGCACTATTACGAGGCCTGTTTTTCAGAAACGTGCCAGCCTTTTTGCTCTCAGGGTTCCCTCTGGGTGCATCTTAGTCACACACAGCGTGGATACAGGTTTTTTTAAATCCTGCTGGAAGTAGGCACCTTGCTGGGAGATCTGGCAAGGCCGGGGATCTGTTGGCAAGGACCGTCTACAGCAAGGTGGCTCAGGGAGATAAGGGCAGATGCACACATGCATGTATCTGAGCAGGGAGAGAGGAGACAGGGCAACTACTGGACCTTAAACACTATGGCAGAGAGCTGTATGTATGTGTTAGGAAACCTAAGTGAGAAGAAATTTGAGTCAAAAGGCTTGTGGAGTAGCTTGGGTGGGAGCCATGGAAGTGGCCTAGGGTGAACTAGGAAAGGCTGAGATGAGACAAACAAGAATCAGAATCTGCAAGTGGAGATTAGCAGTGAGGAGGGGAAAGAAGGAACCTAGGAGACAGCATGGAAAATACATAAGGCTGTTTCTGCAGAAATGGTGAGAGGCTCCTTTTGTGTGAGCACCGTTAACACCATGTTGGAGGTGGGGACACAAGCACAAATTTGTTCTCCTTCCCCTGCTTTCCTTTTTTTTATTACTTTTTTAAAATTTTTTTTTTCTTTTCCTTTATTTTTCTTTTCCATTTTTTTTTTTTTTCCAAAGCATGTCAGTCCCTTAGAAACAGCTTTTTTTCTGCATTTACCCAGCACTGTTTCACTTTTCTTTTAAAAAAGGAGAGGTCAGTTACACTTTCTGCCATTGACATTGCATCCATACATTTTTGGAACCTGATTTTTATCCTAAGCAGCAGTGAGCTCTGAACAATTTAGGAACGCTTCATTTTCTCACACTCTTCCAACAATGGGCTTCTCTCACTCCACCCTGTCTTAGCAGCAAGTTTGCGGGCTTTTCCCACTACCTTCACTATAGAAAATATGTAAGTTTTGAATCAAAAGAAATTGAATACTCAGTTCATCCAATCCCAGGAAGTAACCATCCTCTCAGAATCTTGTTTGCTGGGCATCCCCCATTGCCTTTTCCCTTCAGAAACCTTCAGGTAATACACTAGCAGCTCCCTGTTCTTTCCCATGGCATTTCTGCCAGTTTCCAGCTTTGCTATCTGCCTCAGAGACTGGAAGAAAGGAGTATTTAAACTGGACTAGTATATTCTCAGTTACACAGTCGCCTTTCTCTGTTTAGGGTCATCCACTTCCTGAACAGCTTTTCCAGAAAAGCAACATCACGATCACAAACTAACTGGTCTTTCTGTAAGGCTGGCTAAGCCCTGGCCTCTTGGCTCTATCACCGTCTCATGTGAATCAGAAATGCAGAACTGGTGTCGAAGATGTAAGGACCTGAGGGAGCAACTCATAACACTGCGTGTGAAATTGCAAGTATTCCCCTGGCTGAACCCCAGTCCCTTCCAAGCATCACTCAAGCAGAAAGCATGGGGCAGGAAAAATGTGAATTGATTTTCATTATTTCCACTATTTGCATCCTGTTTGAGACTCACGAGAATTTAAAATTGAACATTAGGAAGAAAAATCGAGCTCGAGGTAATTGAGTTTCTAGTCCAACACCCTATTTATGTCTAGGTTATTTTCTATCAGGCAGGCTGAAAGAACAAGCCAGAGGAAAACAAACCGCTGAGGGAAGTTACAATGCATCCATAGGCATCTTGGGAGCACAGAGCGGCTCTTTGCTTAGTGAAGAATACAAGGTACAGGGTAACGATGAGAATTGCGTGGCCATGTTCAGGGAGAGAAAGGCTGCTGTTGTGCTGGGAGTGTACTTAAGCTCTCCAGGGCAACCGCTCCGCAAGCCCACGCTTGGGGGACCGCGGGCTACAAACAGCAAAGCCGGGCCACTTCACGAGGACCGAGCGCTCTCACCTCACGCAGCCCCGGGCACGCGGTTGCCCTCACGTCCAGAGGGACGTGTCCCCTCGCTACCTCCCCTCCCGCCGCCAGTTCCCGGCCACCCGTGTCCCGCACGCCGCGTCACAAGGGGCGGCTGGGCGGGCGCAAGCTGTCAGCCCGGTTCCGCAGGTTGCTCTGCCCGCGGTAGGCCCGGGACACCCACCGACCGCAGCAAGCCAGCTCCCTCCCTCCCTCCCTCCCGCCTCCGCTGGAGGAGCCGGAGGCCGGGAGGGGAGGGGCGGCGCGGGGCGGGGCCGGTCCGGCCGCGGCACCTCCCCCGCGGGAGGGGGCGGGGCTCCTCTCCTTTGCGCCATGATGAACAAATGACCTCGCGGGGAATGAAATTTAAGTTCCATCGGGGGGAGAGAGTTCTCTGCTTCGAGCCCGACCCCACCAAGGCCAAAGTGCTCTATGATGCCAAGGTGACCCGCCGCGCGCGAACCGGCCCTCCCTCCCTAGCCCGCCGACCTCCGCCCCGCTGCGGGGCAGCGGCGAGGCGCACCGGGCGGGAGGGAGGGAGGGAGGGAGGGAACGCGGGGGGGCGGGGCCGGCGCGGAGCCCGGCCCGCGGCCGTTGCTGCCGTTAACGCTCCCGGCTGGGCGTTGCGCGCGCCCCCGGGTGGGAGGCGGAGGGGGAAGCGGCTGCGGGCCCAGCCGCGGAGGCGGAAGTGGGGGAGGCGGTGCCGCCAACAGCGCTCTTTGCGGAGAGGGAGGAGCAGGGGTGAAAGGGTGCGCGGGCCGCCCGCCCGCCCTCACGGGGCTGAGAGACAAAGCCAGGCTGAGCCCATCGCCGCCGGGCCTCTCCTCCTGCCGTCCTTGTGCCGCCTTCATCTCACCCTGGGCGTCCTCAGCCTGGACCTCCGGCGGGGCTTGGCTCTTCTCGCACACACACCGGCCTCTCCGCCCTGGGGATGGGTGTGTGTAGGGTGCGCTCAGAGCCGCTGTGCACGGGGCTTCCCCCCGCTGGGTTGAGGCGTCCCGCTGCCCGAGTGACAAAGAGGCGGTGGAGCCCAGGCCGTCGGGGCCTTGCTCTCGCGTCAGGTAGAGAGCCGAGCCGCTCAGAGGCTCTGGAAGTGTCGGACTCGGTTCCCGCCTTCCGTTCTCTGCTGAACACCTGCAAAGTAATTCTGAAATCTTATTTTCGTCCCTGCACTTTAGTAACGTAGCTTGTTTTACTCCCCTTCCTTCCTCTCCTACCCTTACCGCCCGCCCTTCTGCCTTTCACAAGGGTTTAAACGGTACCGGTGGTACAAGAGAGTATGCACAAATACGATAGCAGCCAGTGAGTGGGGGGCTGTTAAGTGCTGCAGTAAGATGTGATTGACTCACTTGGGCTTGGTGCCAAGAGTAATGATAGTAATGATAGGGCTTTATGTAAATATAATATTGTTCTGGGTTATCAGTGGGATAGGAGATAATTTTTTCAATCCAGTAGAGACTTACATCTGTACCTAACTTATGAAGAGTTCTGGTTTTTTTGTTTTGTTGCAGAGAGGGATGAAAAGGTAGATACTGCAGCTGGATTCTTGAATTCATACTTTTTGGTGCAAGTTTGCTAGTTGTGTAGATCTGTGTTTTTCAAACATCTTTGATCAGGAACTCCACTGCCTGTAATATTTTGGCAGCCTTTTTGGTTGATTGTACATTTATAATGTCCATGTATACATCCTGACCACCCCAGCAGCTTAAAGCCAGCCCTAGAGGTAACCTGAGTGCAAAACGTTATTGTGCCTTTTCTTCTTTATTTTCAAATACCCCAGACTCCAGCATGACTGTCCTTGACTTTATCCGTAGTTATTAAATTCTGGACTCCCAAGATTAGGCTGCACTACTGTAGTCTTACTGTGCATCTGGAGATACAGGGTCTATCGAGAGCCATTGAAGTGCAGGCAGAATGATCCTTTGTTGTTCCTGGTCCTGATGCTCTTAATAATCTACCTGAAGTGAATTCTGAGGTGCAGGCCCTTTCAGATGGGCCCATTTTAGATGTGTGAAAGAGAAAAAGAAAGCAAAGGCTCAGATATTCTCAAAGCCTTTAAATGTTTTGTGTCTAAGATTCTGTGTTGTCCGGGAGAGCAGCGTTTCTGAGGTTTATATGCATGTAGAATTCTGTTGTCTTCTGCTTTGAGGACATAAAGAAACAGCATGCAGGAGAAAACGTTAGTAGCCTATGTGTATATCTGCATATCAGTATTATTGTATACTGTATTGTTTTACATCTCCCTCTTTCTGTCTTGAAACTATGGGACATTTGAGGACAGGGTAAAGATGGATAGCAGTCCAATGTTTTTTTTCTGCTGACCATATAGTATAATCCATATCTTCTGCTCATATCAATATTCACTTGAAAAATCAGGTATCTTTAATGTCTGTAAATAAATATTTTTAAAAAATCATTATTATTTGTTCATAAATTCCCTAAATATTGGAAAGCTCGCTTTCTCTTTAGCTTTTGGAGACATACTATACGTTCTTTGTTTCAGATTGTTGATATTGTTGTTGGAAAAGATGAGAAAGGCAGGAAGATTCCAGAATATCTGATCCATTTTAACGGTTGGAACAGAAGGTAAGAATCTATGTGTGCAGTTTCTGTTCTTCTGTTCTTTCAATTTTATTCTGCAAAGAAAAGCATTGGGGAGAATATCACAGAATTGTCATGGTTGGAAAAGACCTCTAAGGTCACAGTGTCCAACTGCCAACAGAACCAAAACGAAATGAAAACAAAAACCCACCTCACCATCCCACTAGAGCATGTCCTGAAGTGCCTCATCTACATATTTTTTGAACACCTGCAGGGATGGTGGCTCCACCACCTCCCTGGGCAACCTGTTCCAGCGCCTGACTACTCTTTCAGTAAAGAACTTCTTCCTAATATCCAGTCTAAACTTCCCCTGGTGCAACTTGAGGCCATTTCCCCTAATCTTGTCATTATTTACTTGAGGGAAGAGGCTGCACTCCCCTTACTACAACCTCCTTTCAGGTAGTTGTAGAGAGTGATGAGGTCTTCCCTCAGCTTCCTCATCTCCAAACTAAACAATCCCAATTCCCTTAGCCTCTTCTCATAGGTTTATTCTCCCGACCCTTCACCAGCTTAGTTGCCCTTCTCTGAACTTGCTCCAATAACTCAGTGGCTTTCTTGTGGTGGGAGGCCCAGAACTGAACACGGTACTCGGGGTACGGACTAACCAGTGCCAAGTACAAGGGTCTTTGACGTTTGCATGAGTATTTTTGGTTTTGTGAATGCCTTTAACATACTTGCTCATGTTGAAACATTGGGCTGTATCCATAAATTTCAGTGGATCAGTTTGATAGTCATGAGTTTATGGCATATCTGCCTTTGTAATATGCTTGTGGATCCTAGTTTTCTATTAATAAAAGGATTTTATACTTTGTTAAATTAGACCTGTCCTGTTTGGTTATCAAGGCCAGTAAATGCATGCAGTTTCTGACTGTGGTCTATAACATGTTGATGCTACAAGCACTGCTGCATGTTAAATCAGGATCTGAGAGATTTTGGATAGCAACATGAGAGTTGAAGCCATGTCAATACAAAAGGATTCAAACCTTTCGATACAGATGTTGCTTCTGAATGACATTAAAAGAGCACTTTTTAGATTTAGTGTATACTAATTCGTTAGTAACCATGAGTGGCATATATTCATAGCTGTTAATTTTCTTTTGACCTATCCTTAGCTGGGATAGATGGGCAGCTGAAGATCATGTTCTTCGTGATACGGACGAAAACCGCAGATTACAGCGTAAATTGGCACGGAAGGCTGTGGCTCGCATGTAAGAAATCCTTTTGGTCTCAAAATGAGATTCATTTTCAAATTTAGATACATACAGGTGTCTACAAGTGAGCTTGGCCTCCAAGCTCATGCTGTAGATGGTAGATATCTACTCACTACAGTCACTTAATTCTAAGAGAGATACTCTTCTCATACTAAGGTAGATAGCTATGTATTGTTATTAAACAACACTCTGAATGAGTGACACTTAATAATAATCTCATTCTTAACTATTGCTGCGAAATGCCTGTATACTGGATCTGCATCTTCCCAGAGAAATGTACTTGAAAAATAACTTGGGAAAACCTGAAGTATTTTCAGCCAGAGGCAATAATCTAATAATTGTTTGCCATGGCTTAAGGATCTGCTTGAGAACACAAATGTGAAGTAATGTACAGACATTAAGGTGTCCACTCTCAAACAAGCATTGTCCAAATTATTTCAACATTACTTAATGAAAATAAACGTATATTTCCTACGCATTTGCATGTAATGCCATTAGCTAGGATAAACAAATAATATTATCCAAATTTCAGTGAACTGTTTTATGTTCTGTAGGAGAAGAAAGGGAAGAAAGAAGAGACGTTGCAGGTTGCCTGGTGTTGACTCTGTATTAAAGAGCCTTCCTGCTGAAGAAAATGATGAGAGTAGTGAAAACTGTGAGCTTATTTTCATTATTTGATAACTGGCATGATGCTTTCAACTTTCTGAGAGCAGCACGTGCTGTAACTTACCATTAGAATGACAACTGTCTCCCAGTCCTGTTTGAAACATATGGAGGCAGTCATAAGAAGAGTGAGCACTATTTCATGCTAAGCATCTACCAAGTTACCTCCTTTCTTCTTGTGTTCCAGAGGCTTTTCCTGTACCACTTCCACTCAACTATTCTAATGTGTGATTAGACACAGCTGAGTGTTAAAACAGCTGAGTGCTGTTTTGTTTAATGTAGGTGTAATTACTAGGTGCAAGAAGCCCTCAGTTTTTTTGTTGTTTGCTATTAGGAAGCAAGACACTTCCCCTGCTAGTCTTTCTACATATTTTAGAAGACAATAACATTTTCTTTTTCCCCACTCTATCTGGCACAAAAGTCTGTTTCTTGCCTGTCTGATTTCACTCTTGAGCCAGCTCTTTGATTTCATAGTGTTTTTCTTTATAGCTTGAAAACCAGCAGGAAGACTGGCTGGCACTTAACTGATGTTCTTGCAACTGTCACTGCACAGATCCAGACCTTCTGATTAAATGATTAATATTTTAATCCTCTGTTCAGAACTGTAATCCAATAAAAATTGAAAAGATCTGTGAGTGTTTAGAAATGTAAGGAGTTTTAAAAAAAGTGATTGTCTTTCAGTTAGGGAGGGTGCAAGAATAATTCCTTTAAACTAATTGTCTTTAAAAAAATTATAGTGTACTCTAAATACTTGTGTGTTTAGTTGAATGTAAGATAAATATGTGAAATCTCTTTTACACAGCTATAAGTAGTTCTTCTTCTGATGACAGTGATGAAGGAACAGATGAAGAAATAAAAAGTGAAGAAAGTGACATAGAGGAGAGAACAGAAATGGTATATTCATGAGCTGCTTAATTTAATAGAATTTAAACATCTGCTTTTCAAACTCTGGAAAAATTGAAGTGGATGAAATACAGGCCACAGCTGGTTATTTAGCTGAAATTAAAAGCATAATTTTCTGACTTCTAGTGCTTACTGTAGTTGAGTTTTTGACAATTACAAACGATGTCATATTCCTCTAGAATTCTTTAATGCTAATCTAAAGATACAATTTGACACAAGTCTTATGTGGCGAAAACATAGCAAACTGGGTTACCCAGACTCGTGGGTGCTGTAAAATTTTACTGGTCCATGTAGGTTGAACAAATCATAGTAGCAGTTGGATCCTTTTGGCTTTTGTATTTTACTGTGAAATAGACATGTCAACTCTGATCTTAAATTAAAATGTTGAAGACTGACTTCAAGAAAAACCATTTATTTTCTCTACATTCTTGACAAGAAAATACAGTGTAAACAGTTGTTCTGAAGGTCTGTGGAATCTAAGTACTACAGTGTAGGTGATCTGAAGCAGTAAAACCTAACAAATTTCTGTTCGTGCTTTTGTATTAAATACTTAATTGAATGATAAATTAAACAAAAAAGTTTTAAAAAAAGAATCTACAGATGACTTCAAAGCAGTATTGTTAAATTGCTTCAGCAAGGCTACTACCACTTATTTCCTATTTTAACTTGATTGTTATGTTGTATCCTGAGTAGTGCAGTTCTTTTTCACTAATATTCATAAAGGATTCTTGCACTGGTTTGTTACAGAAAGAAGAACAAGACACTCATACAAAAAGGGACATGGAGGAAAGAGCAATAAGCATAGAAATTCCTGAAGTCTTGAAAAAGAAGCTTGAGGAAGACTGTTACTATATTAATAGAAGAAAACGGGTATGAAACAAAAACTAATAAATGAATATGCACAGGGGGTGGGGAGGACATCAGAAGTAGTTCTTGCATATAACAGTTCCTGATTTCTTGAACTTTATCACAAAGATGAGCTTAGACAATACAAGACAGAATAAAAAAGAGTTTAGGGAGCAGACTATATCTAAAACAGTGAATTCCCATTATATTTAAGAAAGGTGACATTTCAGTACCCAATTGTGTTTTAGAGTGCAGTTTATTTTTTAAAGCTGGAAATGTAGTAAGCTTGTTAACTTGATCAGATTTGTGTTTCTCCAGGTGTTTATAAAGGATTGATCACAAATGCAGTTTAAGAGTTCAAATTAATCACTCATGAAATAACTCCATGCACTGGAGATTTATTAAACTAGTCAGTACTTGCAGTTTCCTGTTTTAGCTTTGTATCCTTACTACTTGTTATTGTAAGACGCTAATTTGTTGTTTCATTTTCAGCTAGTGAAACTTCCTTGTCAAACAAATATAATAACCATCCTGGAGTCATATGTGAAACATTTTGCTATTAACGCTGCTTTTTCAGCCAATGAAAGGTCTCGGCACCATCAGATGACACCACATGCTAATATGAATCTTCATTATGTGCCACCAGAGAAGAAGTAAGTAATCTTTAGCGTCCAGTGCTATTGTCGCAGGAAGAATGACCTTGCGTTCTGTGTTCTGTTTCAAGGCTGTTTGCTTCTGTGAGCTTATACTGTGATGTATGTCTATTTATGGGGCGTAAAATGCTTGAGAGATACCTATAGTACAGTAACACTGACTATTTGTTTATCAGCAAGAGAGTCCCTATAATCTGAAAAGTCATTATACAAAAGCATCAACATCCTCTTTCATTGTATCACAAGTTCTTGTAAGTATTGTGACTCATTTTGGAAGAATTTCTATTGCTATTGTGTACGTGAAGAATTTTTTGATCACAGAGAGTATTGATATGAGAATTCCTTACTTAAATAAAACTGAACGGGTTCAGATTTTATAAAGGATAAAAGCTTTTATACAAACACAGATATCTTCAAGTGCAGGTGATTTTAATTTTATTTTTATTCGGCATTATCTTATGTCCTAGAGGCAATATGCAGGGAAACAATGGGTGTTGTAACACTAATTCCATTTATTAAAATTGACTGTGTCTTAGATGCTGTTTCCTCAGCTGAGCTGTATATTCTTCCACCATTCTGCAAATGCAATGTGTTAACCCTGTGTGTTTTCAGTGTATGGTTTTTTTGGTTGTTTTTTTTCTCTTATGTTAAAGATTCTCAGTATTTGATGAGACTACGTCTTCAAGTCTCCACTGGGATGAAATCTTTTTATCAAAGAGAAATCTTGACTTTTGTTACCAAGTTGTATTTTAACGGTGTATAATTTTTCTATTCATTGCAATATTTTGGTCTATGCAAGTGTCTTCATTTATATTGATGTCACTGATTATTTGACAGATTAATCATGCTTTCCTCCTTTGTAATATAATCTCCCAAACAAGAAGGTAGACGACACATCAGAAATGCAAACAGAAGGTTGTATGAACATTGATTTTTGAAGGTGTATATTTAGTGACTTTCTCAATAAAGAAGGTGCTTTAATAACGAAAATGTGTATAATTTTAGTGATACATTAAGTAGGAGAGAAGCAGCTGACAACTTTATTGTATTGCCTTCACTACTCTAACACAGAAGGTACTTGACCTTGTCATATGTGAGTGAGTTTGTGCACATGATGGTCCCCAACTCAATTTGTATATAGTGTTTAAAAAAACCAAAAAGGCAGTAGTTTTAGCCGATGGTATGGAATGGTAGTAGAATGTGTGAAATTTCTAATGTGAGTCACTGTGACATAATCAAATTACTGTTACCATGCACATCTCACTTGAGATGTGGGAGATGAATATTTTCATAGAGGTAAGATGTGTTGGAGGTGGCCTGAACTCAGCATTCTTGGTTTGGCTTCTAACAGCACATCTACACCATGAGTCTTTCATGCAAGTTTTTGTTGGTTCACTGAATAACTTGATGCACTGAACTGCATCTTAGTGGCTAGAGATCAAATTCTGCATATTCTTTTTGGACAGAGGTTCAATTTATTGAGTATTTTTTCTGGCAGGTGCCTCTTCTTTGAGCCTAGTAAACTTGGAAAAAAAATAATGCTTATATGAAAAACTAACTTTATTTACTATAAAGTAGATTGTATTAATCCAGGAAATAGTAATACAACAGAACAGTTGTTTAATTGTTTGACCTTATTAAGCGGACTTTTAAAATTTGTATTTGGCTGAAGTTACCGATAGCAATCACTGTCTCTTTAAATATGCTTTTAATCACTCATCATTACATAGCAATGAAGTTGGCATAGCATAGTTAAGATGTTAGTGATCTGTATTATAAGGGAATTTCCTTCGCTACACTGAAAAATTTTGCCTTGCAATTTTGAAATTAATAATCCTTTTTTTTTTAACTCTAGTGTTGAGCTATGTAAAGAGATGGTGGATGGGCTGAGAATAACCTTTGACTTCACACTTCCATTAATTTTGCTCTATCCTTATGAACAAGCTCAGTTTAAGAAGGTGACTTCATCAAAATTCTTTCTTCCCATCAAAGAAAACTCAACAAATACTAACAGGTAGGTTGTCCATATGGAGTCTAATGCTGCTTATCTCCTGAGGAAAATGCAAAAGAATGTGATTGTGTTCAGAACAGGATGATTTCTCACAGCCTTTGACTTAAAAATTGTCTTGATAAAATGTTGAACTTTTCTGTGAATTGCTTGCTAGAATTCAGAATTCATGTTCTAAATTTCTGTCTGGTTAACTTCAAGAGAGGTTTGTACTGAGTAGTGTAGAGTTATGGTGCAGCTTTGTGTGGAAAAAAAAAAAACCCCAACCAAACATTGAAATCTAAATTTGTGTTCATTAACTTTTAAATTTGAAAATATGCTTCTGGAAAATAGTATTTAAAAGAAGGCCTCATCCCTTTGGTAGTTATTGAGAGGACACTGTCTAATTTCATTAAGTATGTAACAAGATCTGTGAAACTAGAAGGATCTCCTTTGGGGGAAAAGCCCTCTTCACTTCTGTAAAGCTGCCTTTATTTCACAGAAATCAGGAGGAGCTTTCCCCTAGTCCTCCTCTGCTGAATCCACCAACGCCTCAGTCGACTGACAGCCAGCCTACAACAGGGGAGCCAGCCACGCCAAAAAGACGAAAAGCTGAACCTGAAATTCTTCAGTCGCTGCGACGTTCTACACGCCATAGCTCTAACTGCGACAGGCTGTCAGAAAGCAGTGCTTCCCCACAGCCTAAACGACGGCATCTCGAGACCCCAGCTTCTATGCCAAAGCTCTTTTTGCACTTGGAAAAAAGTAAGTTTTGCTCGTTTCAATTGTTGCTCTAAACAAGATTTTTAAGTCTTGTTCTTTTGGTAATGTCATCTGGATTGTGAACTGAATGAGGGAAGTAGGAATTAATTTAATTTTTTTTTGTATCAATTATTTACCTCTGAAGCTTATACCAAAGAATGAAATACAAAGCAGTATTCTCAGTGCTCTGGTACTGTATTTCTCAACAGAATTCAAGGAGCTGCTTTTGTGAGCCTACTTTAGGATAGCATTTATTGAATTCCAGCATTTCAGACTTTAAACACTTTAGCTGCAGGCCTTCATTATGTTTCCTGGCTTATAGTTCCATAAAATAGATAATAAAGTCTATTTCTGATTTTGTTTTGTTTTTCCTTCCTTTTTGAAGAAACCCCTGTCCATAGTGGATCATCTTCACCTATAACTTTGACTCCTAGCAAAGAGGGGAGTGCAGTTTTTACTGGCTTTGAGGGTAGAAGAAACAATGAATTGAATGAGGTAACAGCTTTTTTTTTATGCTATTGTCCTAGATTCAATGGTTAAAGGTTTCGTTGACCTCCGAGTAGGGCTGTGTAAGAAAAGGTTTTGTTTATATTGTTTATTTCATCTTTGACTTTTTTAAGTTCTTCACTGAATAAATTATTTATGGTGCTTATAAAGATTTGATAACCAACATTTTCATGTCTTATGTTTAGGTTTTGTCCTGGAAATTGATGCCAGAGAATTACCCACCAAGTGATCAACCACCACCTCCCTCATATATCTATGGATCTCAACATTTGCTACGGATGTTTGGTAAACTGATGGAAAACTCTGTGCCAAATCAAAATAGCTTTATTTGGTTGTGGGGTGGTTTTTTTGTCTATTTGTTTGTTTGGTTTGTTTGGTTTTTGTGTTGTGGTTGTGGTTTTTGTTGGGTTTTTTGTTTGTTTTGGTTTGGTTGTTATTTTTCTTTTTTTCCTTTTTTCTTTTTTTTTTTGCAGTGACTGTATCCTTGTAATTTTGTGTTTATCATATTGAATTTATTCTTGGAGAAGCGTACATTTTATTCTGTGTAAACCCCTTAGACTGTTCATAAACTTGCTTAGCTCTTACAGACTCAGTAAGCCTTCATTTAACAAAAGTAAACAAGCTTTGCTTCCAGTACAGTTTTAAACGTCATTAACCAAGCAGCATTCACTTTCTCAGCATGTTTCCTATTAGTAAGGTTTCAGAAGATCACTAAGGAACTTGCAAAAAAAAAAGTGGAGGCTGCAGGGAGAAGAAAGCTTTATATTCTTCTTTTCTGTACAGTAGATAAAAGTAATTAGTAGTTGCTTTTAAAAGGACAGGTGTAAATATTATTTCTCTTACTTACAGTAAAGCTACCAGAAATACTGGGGAAGATGTGCTTTCCTGACAAAAACCTGAAGGCTTTAGTGAAACACTTCGAAATGTTCCTCAGGTAATGTGACACAATGGACCACAGCAGTGTTTGCATTGTTACATAGATCGAAGTGTCTTGGAATGACATAGGATTTTTAAAAGATGATGTTCATTTGCTATAACTACAAGAATATGATAGAATTAATAGAATATTTTAATAATAACAATATCAATAAATAATACCAGATTCTTGATTCTGTAATTAAAATTTAAGGTAACTCCCTACTTAAAGTTTTGATGAACACAGTGCTAGGGATCTGAAGTATAGAAGTTTATTTGCTAATATGTACAGAATGACAAGTCTGAGTTAAGAAGCGTATTTTGAGGAAATACAAACTCCACATCGATATTTTTTGGAGCATAATCTGAGAGTTTTGCTGTTGCATTGATAATAGCAGGGGGATAAAGTTGTGGTTTAGAACACGCATTTGATTATGGTAGTTGGTTGTGGTTTGTGTTTTTGTTTTGTTTTTAAATAAATGTCTATCCTAATTGTGCTTTAAACAAAATGGTTTCTCTCTTATGCGATGCAGCATCTCATAGAGGAACCCAAACTCTTTCTGACCATGGTAGCTCCACTGCTGGAGTCAGCATGGTCATACCTGCACCATGATCAGCTTTGTTTGTCAGGTATTCTAGTTAATATCTCTGCATGACATTGTAGCAGTAGTTAGATACCTAGTGTGGTACTGTATTGTGCAGCATTAATACAATGGAAAATAAATTTGCCAAGGAAGACTTACAGGAAAAAGTATTGTAAATGGTAAACATCTGCAACAAATATGGAAATCCTAACTTAATTTTGGTCAAAGACTGTTCAGTAGCCACATACTGAAAGTAACGTAATGTGGCATTAGTGTATCAAAAGTCCTGCAGTACAACATTCTTCTCTTGAAGCATTTAATTTTAAAATTTTACTGATTCTTTTTTATGTGTCTATTTAGTCAGACCCTTATCAGTGTTCAAAACATATTTAAATTAAACAGGACAGCGTTGGAGCTCATTGCCCGAAAGCTGTTTTTGCTTGGATTGAATATTTAGAGTGCTTAACTGTGGATCAGTTTTTATCAGATGTCTGCCTGCTCAGATTCTTTTGTTTGTCAGAGCAGGTCTCTACTCTTTAGCGTCTTAAATGCAGTTTCTTCAAGCCCATTCTATGGGTGAAGCTGTGGTAGAGTTGGGTAGAGGGAATGTGGAAATTTGTCCCCTTCCCTCCACAAAAGTAGGGAGGTGATTAAACTGAAAGTTCTAGTGGTAGCATCCATATGTGCCTTATTTTTCCATCTGACCATTTTGTTGAACTGTGTAATCCATGTATAAATAGAAATAATAATAAAATAAAAGGGCAGAAGATGTTTCTATGTCAGCATTTTTAGGTCAGATAGAACAGCTTTTGAAGCAAATCTCCTTTAGTTCCCTCTTACCATGCTGTGTTTTGCATTGAAGGGTGCTCTGAGTATGCAAGCTGGATTCCTTTTGGAAAACCCTTCACCAGAAGTGTGCCTGGCTACTAGGGGGCATTCAGTCCTCAAGACTAGACTACAGCTAAACCATGATCTGTCCCCCAAGGCAAGCATAGGGTGGATAGCCCATATCTGGTACAACAAAGTATTTGAAGGCAGTGTGTTTTTTTTTTCTCAAGTGCCTTCTAAGCCAGTGTCATCTGAGTTCTTCTGATGCTATTCTCAAAGTTTCTTTTCTATGCTGAAGTAATGATTCCTGTGGTTTTGTCAGAACTGGTCACATTGAGAACCTGCCTGAAAAAGCTTCCAAATTGCAGGTAGTGCTGTAGGAAGCATTTGATCTTAGGTAGCTATGTCATAGTCTTCTTAGTCTAGTTTCCTTACCAGATAGGCTACTGTGTATTCAAATAAGTAACATAGAAACAAATGCAAATAATTAGAATTTTTTTTTGTTTTCAACACATGTTCATGGGACTTCATGACATCTTTGATTTAGGTATTTCTTTCTTTGTCCTGTATGTCACGGAAAGTGGTCAAACAATTACGTTTTCTAGAAATCTGTTCAGGGTTTATTTTTATCACAGAAATACTGCACTGTTTCACATCACAAGAGAAAACTTGAGGCTGAGACAACATCTTGTACTAGTTCTTCCATTTTCACATTTTGTCTCTTCCTTTTTGGCAGTAGAAGGATTAATGGATGTTTATTAAAAAAGATTTTCCATCAGTTCTGTTCTGGCTTACCTTTTGAAAGGTAAGACCTGTCCTGCACAGTCTGTATGCATTAGATGATAGCAACCAGTTTACTTAAGGCTGCCTACTTTCTTTTACTGAATTGCTCTTAAGTGACAAGCTGAAGTACTCTACTTTTCTTTGTTTTCTAATAGCAGACAAGGGATTGAAACTGTCTGTTCACATTAATAAAACTGTTTCTGAACCTTCACTGAATTCTAGGTAGAGTAGTCCAAGTGTAAGCAGTTTATATATTCTTAGATAAAACTTTCATGTGGTACACAACTAATTTAGTTCTAGCAGAGATACTGATTTAATTCTGTGTTACGATTTTATGGCTAAAATTTACAGTTTTGTTTGACATTTGTACTATTAATCTCATTTGGGCTGAGAAACTGATACTTAATAAAACACTTTGTCTAGAAGCTTGTTTTATTGAGTTTACTCAGTACTTCATAGATGCATTAAATTCTGTCTGAGATGCTACATGGGTAATATTTTTCAGTCATTCCCTGAGATTGCTGCTAGACAAGATTGAGCTCAGTTTTCCAGACAATAGAAATTTTTGAGTGATGTACAAAATACATCTTTTTGAGTCTCATATTAAGTAGAAGCTGATATCCTTTGTACTTAGTGCAGTTTTTTTCTCAGTGTGCATAATGAAAATTTCTTTATGAAGAACATGAAAGTTGATTTCTCAATTACGGAATTTGCAGGAGCAAAGAAAATTAGTTTCTCAAATGAAGTACAAAACTTAGTCTTCAAATTATTTATCTCTGAAATAATTTGCAATACTTGCAGAAGAATAACAGTCAGAAATGGATGTTGGTGGCAGACTTGCCAGTTGGTTCCACTGAATTTCACTTACAGATTGAATTTAGTCTTCAGGAGCAAGCAGTGGAAGCTAACACAGTAACTGGTGCCTACTAACTGTTAATCTTACTAGCAAAGGACTCCTGATTAAAACTTTTTTCCTATTAATAATTTTTGAGATAGAATAGGTATTGCCTTTTAACCAATTCCATTATTTCACATGTATTTTACTAAAATGCAATATGTGCTCTATTTAATGACTTCTCTGTATTGTGAGGTCCATAGCATGCCTCCGGAGGCTGGGTAAGTGATGAGAAGTGATAGGCAAGAAGGTACAAGTTTGGGTTTTGTTTTTTTTTTCCCATGTGCATTGTTTTGAACACAGCCTTGACTTGGAAAACTGCTTTGGGATCAGAGAAGTCTCCTCAGGACTATTGACCAATAGGAGTTATTGAAAAATAAGGAGAATACAACATGTTTGCTTTTAAAATAGCAAGACCCATCTTCACTGAGGTAATTTCAGTCAATGTCACTTGCATTTTTAGGAAAAGAAGCAAAGCAAAATGATGCAGCCCTTCATAAAGCCATGCCTATTTTCATTTTAATAAAATGCAGAATAGGTGATTAAATATTTCTGAAGTAGTGTTTCTAAAATTTATAATACACTTTTCTGGATAAGACCAATGTGTAGTATTTCAGATTATGGATAACTATGTTCTTAATGGCCAAAGATTTTGGTTTAATTAAAAAAACCTACTGATATTTGAAACTCAGTATAATCCTTTCATTTTAGGTCTCATTTTGTTCCTCATGTTTTGCAACCTGCTTGTATCTATTGTGCCATTCTGCTCCATGGGTAGAAAAGTCTTTAGTACTATTGACTATTTTGAGAAGGAAACCAAATCAGAATGTGGCCAAATTAGAGGGCTGTGATAATAAAATGTGTACACAGAAAAATGATGAGTTGTTTGCAGTAACTTTAAGACATAGATCTCTGTTTTTGATAGCATATTATTTTTTGAGCATAGTAATTTTTTTACCTGTAATTGCAGTGGTGAATTATGACCACTAGTCTGTGCTAATGTGCAGTTAATGAGACATTATTAGTGGCCTTCTGAGAATGATAAAATGAACCATTGCACATGGTGAATGAATAGAAAACATCTTTATTTAGGTGAAGTTACTTGTGGTGCATGCAAAATAATGCTTATTTAGGTGAAGTTCCTTGTGGTTGTTGATGCTCATTGTGAATAAAGTTGCAAGATTGCAACTGATTAAAAATGACTTTTTGAAAGATCGTGAAGAATCATTTGCCTCTCAGTTTTGGGATTAACTGGTTACTTGACAAAAAGTACCTGTGCTGCATAGCAATTACAACATACTATGAAACTTTATGGGATTGGAAGCTAAATATGAGAAAACCAAGGTTCTGAGTGCCAGTGGACAGGTGTAGATTTATAGGTGCAAAAAGGTAAAAAAACTATTGATTTTTAAAGTTTTGCAACAGAGTTCTACTTGCACAGTGAATGTATATGTTGGTTGTTTGTTTTAGGGCATTATTGCCATTTTATTGAGGCTTTGCTGTATTCATTGAATGGGTAGAAAGGTAACTGCCATTTTGGGGCCTCTCAAACTTTTGTCACATTTATACTGAGAGCTTCTTAGTCATCGAGTACATGCTATTGTACAGGCTCTTATTTTTCATAGGCTTTTATTGTCTCATCAATCTGCTCATGTGTGCTTATTGCTCTTGACAAAGGTTTGATTGCTTTGTCAAAAATACTTCCTGAAACTGCATCATATGGATTGCTTCTCTTCCTTCCGCTTAGCAAATCACCAGGTGCCTGGATATTTGAATGAAAAGCATCTTCCTACTCATAATAGCAGAGGTTTGGATCATGCATCTAAAGCATGAGGTTGCCTAAAATATTTTAAGTGTTACAGTAGCTCTTTTGGAAGGAAGCTCTAGGAATTGATACTGGGGTCTGTGCTGGCCTTGCCAAAAGCATGTCTTCATCCTTAAGACCAAGCCAGGACTCCTGTATTGAGCTATTGTAGGACTGTTTTTTCAAAAGGCCTACTAAAAGTTAATTTTCACTCACTCAACCTGATTACCTGAAATGTTATGTAAGCAGCTTGGCATCTTCAGAGATCTCTGCACTTGGTCTTTAAGGGCCAGGGAAGATGATCTTGGTTTTCTGTAGGTGGATGAATGACAAGAGTCCAGTCAACAAAACAAGCCTCTTGTTTTCTTTGGCATGATTCTTGAGACACTGGATATCGGAATAAACATCTGAAACTTTTAATTTGACTTGTTCTGTTGACAGCATTAGGGTTATGACGAACTTTGTGTTGGCAAGCTTTTGCCCTAAAGAGTCTTCCAGATGGTGGCATGCCTATCAGTTGGAGGGGATGGGGAGAAGGTGGTGGCTTATGCTTTGGTGTGAAACTGAGCCTTTTAGCTTTCAGGTTCTGCATTTGACTAGTAGTCTTGGAGAGGAGATAAAGAAGCTATCTGTAAGTGACATTTCTCTTGATGAGGTGACTTGTAAAGCTAGGATCCATCATGCTTTTTAAGCAAATTACTATAGATCGATCATTACAAGTTGCCTTTCAGACGGCGTCTAGCCCAGGCCACTGACCTTATCAACTCAGAGCTGTAGTGAAAGTGTTTAAGATGTCACCTTCATGGAAACTTTGCCTTTTAACTTGGTATTCTTGTACTTTTATGGCTGAAGTCCTTCTTAAAATTCTTAATTTTCACACTTTACAGGCCACCTCTGAGTTTATTCATGTGATGGTAGCTGACATGTTTTTATTCATGCAGAGACTGTTCAAGGAATAAGTTGTGTTGACACTGCCAAGGCAAGGACATTTTTGCTACCAGATGACACTCTTAAGGCTCATAGTAAATCAGTGACTGTTGAGAAACTTCTGTGACATTTTATATATACATATTTTTATATATGTATATGTATGTATGTCAAGTGGCCTTTTAATGGGGATAACAATAGTTCTATACCTTGGCATTCTTTTTGGTACATCTGCCTGTGTAACTTGTAGCCAGATGGTAGTATATTTGTGAGGCTATTGCTTTTAGTCACCTGAGGTGAGCTTGCCTATGGACTGTTACACCTGAAGATCAGATGCTTGTCTGCACTGTGCATCTCAAAACTCAGTTACTCGCAAGCAGTTTCACTGTGTAGGTCTGTGCATATGAACTCCATAAAAAATATCAAAATGGAAAAGGCAATAATGCAACAGGTTACTGAATTTATCAGATGTGTAAGTTAAAAGTAATGAAACAATTTCTGTATAGTTAAATAGCAATGTGCTTTCTGATCGATAGCTGAACACTGGCTCTTCTTGCTAAGTACAGCTCCCTCTGGTTTTAGGTCTTGGCTCTGACTTGCAGGTGTCAGTGAAATTGATCTTTGTGCTATTTCAGCTTTTCCAAGAGCAGAGCATTAGTGAAACACCCAGCAGCTAAGTCTTACGAGACTCAAAGTATTTTTGTGCCAGCTTTCTGCACTGCAATCTAGTTTGGGTAGAAAACAGCTTCAGAAGGGCCACTGCTCATTCTAAAAAGTATACAAGGGATTGGGACAGAAGCTGACATTGTGTTCTTTTGCCTGTTTCCTCCCACTTCTCTGCAGAAAATAATTTGTATCTGCTATCTCCAGGGTATTTTGCTTTTCACAAGTGCTGCGTAAGAGCAGAGATGTACGTTTGACTGCATGCTTTCTGCCTGACTGTTTTTTGTTTGTTTTTCTTTTTTGAGTGGTAGCAGTGCCACAAGCACCTCAGCTGAAATTCTCATCTTTACCAGCTGTCACTTTAACTTGCACTAAAATGGCATTTATAACTGGTGATCTTTAGCAAAAGTCAGGAAATTTGTAAGAGAAGATGAACCTGTTTCCCATTACTCGGCCTTAAAATTCTTGGAACTGTGAGCTACCCAATGTACTCTGAAGGTTCCTTAGTTTTACTGATGTTCTTTTGAAATATGCTGCCTTCTGTGATCTAGTGGTTGGTACTGTGTTTTACAGAATGCTAGCCAGTGGTGCTGAGAGTTTGATCTGCCCCTGTAGTTTGTTTATTTCTTGAAGTCATTTATATGTGTTAATGAAGGATTAATAATTAAATTCCATTTGTGGCTCATGTTAATCTTGTGCAGTCTGTTAAAAGTTAGGCTTAAGTCTGTTAAAATGTAGGCATTATCATACTTATTTAATACCATCCCCACATATCCCAGAAAGTGGGTTGTTGCTAGTTACAGCCAGGTCAGGAGCAGTTGGTAGTGCTGGTATTTTATTAGCTTCTAAGTTGCTTTTATAGAGGTTTTCTTAGAATAAGGTGTGTAGTGCAAATGAACGACATGTTTCATTGAAGATTAGGGATTGTGTGAATTGGTGTTGTGTTTCTTTGAATTGTTTTCTAAGGGGTATCTCTGCCTCATGGAAAAAAAAAAAAGTATGAATGTAATTTGTGGCCTGGTAAGCCTGGAAAAGTATGTGGTGAATGGTTTAAGTGACAAGGCCTAGTAAATCACTCGGTAGTGTGGTTCAAACAGTGTATTAATCAAATATTGGTGATTTTAATTCAGATCGGTCCCTAGATTTTTAGTTCAAGAAAAGAAAAAAAACCTTATTTTCTGATTCATTCTTCTGCTGAAGTTTAACTAATTTGAATTCACTGCTTGGTAGTTCATTGAATTGATTATGACTGTTTTTTGGTCTTTCAGGGGAAAATACTGCTGGTTTTATTTAATTTATTTAAATGCATTTATTTCTGTGAATAGGAAATCAGTATCATGCAAAAGTAACATGCTGTAATATGAAAAAGAACTTATTTAGAAAAATAGTTTTCACAGAAGTTGTTGTTTTGGTTTACGTTGCTTTGTTTCTTTTTTTTTTAATTATCTCTCAATCTTAATTTTGTAAACTTTTTGGCTTTGTGCTATTTAATCAAATAGGAAGCTGCTGTTGGACCCAGGGAGAAACTAGCACAGCGTGAATACTTACAAGTAAAAAGTATGCTGAAATATTTATTGCATTTAGGATTGCATAAATGAAGACTCTTTGAAACCTGAAATTTACTTAGCTCTTACACATTTATTATGATAGCTTATGTGGCAGAGCCAGTTGGATCCTTGCTTTAAGTACAAGAGAGATCTTTCTCTCTTTTGGCAGTACCTGCCCAGATGAATATTGCCAGAAATTATGTGCTCGGTTGGACACTGTTATGGGTCATGTAACAGAGCCTTTTCTGCTCACTTCCTTAGGTAATGTTTAAAAACAAAAGCAAGCTGCCCTTTGATCTTCTGGAAATGTATTGGTTGTCCAGCCAGTTCAGTTGTGTCTTAAACCTGAAATGTTTTCCATCAGAAGCCACCATAGGTCCCTCTATACTGTTAATTACAGAACTCCTATGAAATAAGCAAGTATGGAAAAAGTTGACAAAGTGCCTTCTAAATAAATGGTGATACACTGCAGGGTTGATTGCTTCTAAAGCTTGTATTTCTCACTGATTTTCCTAGAATTAGTAGGATGTAACCAGTTATTCCGCCAGTTTAGCACTTTTTTAATGCCTAAGTACAAGAATTGCATGTGTTAAAAAAAAAAAAATCAACCTTTTTTCATTTATCTGCATTTTTGTGCTTTAACATTGATGTATAAGCTCTCAGCAAGTAATATATTCCTGATTAAATTTAGCTTGTCTTCTGTATAGAAACATGTTAGTATTCTTTGATGCCTTGGCTTTCTTAAGATCAAAGGACATACCTAGTTCAGGCAGCACGGCTGTGAGTGAGGATGGAGAAATGCTGTGCTTTTAATTGCGTTCACCTATACATTTTTTATTCATTTCCATAGAATCATAGAATGGCTAGGGATGGAAGGGACCTCCAAAGGTCGTCTAGTCCAGCCCCCCTGCAGTGAGCAGGGATACCCTCACCTAGACCAGGCTGCTCAGAGCCTGTGTCCCACCTCACCTTGAATATCTCCAGGGATGGGGCCTCAACCACCTCTCTGGGCAGCCCATTTGACTGTTCTACCACCCGCAATGTAAAGAATTTCTTCCTGATATCCAATCTAAATCTACTCTTCTCTAATTTAAACCCATTACCCCTCATCCTTTCACTACAGGCCCTCACAAACAGCCCCTCTCCAGCCTTCCTGTAGGCCACCTTCAGTCACTGGAAGGTCACTAGTAGGTCTCCCTGGAGCCTTCTCTTCTCCAGGCTGAGCAGCTCCATCTCCTTCAGCCTGCCCTTGTAGGAGAGGTGTTGCAGCCCTCTGATCATCTTTGTGGCCTCCTCTGAACCCGTTCCATCAGGTCCCTGTCTTTCCTGTGTTGAGGGTTCCAGAGCTGGACACAGTGCTCCAGGTGCAGTCTCACCAGAGCAGAGTAGAGGGGCAGAATCGCCTCCCTCGATCTGCTGGCCACACTTCTCTTGGTGCAGCCCAGGGTGCAATTGGCCTTCTTGGCTGCAAGTGCACACTGTTGGCTCATGTCCAGCTTCTCATCCACCCACACCCCCAAGTCCTTTTCCACAGAGCTGCTTTCCAGCACCTCATCTCCCAGCCTGTATTGATAGTGAGGGTTGGTCTGACCCAGGTGCAGGACCTTGCACTTAGTCTTGTGAACCTCATGAGGTTCACCTGGGCCCACCTCTCTAGCATATCCAGGTCCCTCTGGGCAACATCCTGTCCCTCCAGCTTGTCAACAGCACCACTCAGCTTGAGACTGTCCATGTCTAGAGTATTAGTTATACAAAACTGATATTTTTAGCTTCCACTAGTGAAGTTCTCTCCCTAGCCAAGGGTTCTTGAGAGAAACCAGATTTTGCAAGTGGCAGTTTCCTGTTGTTTCCATTGTCTCCTACTCTCAGAGCACCTATAGTTAGTGTTTTGCCATGTTTATTGTTGCTCATCTTTAATATCCAGGTATTTTTGAAAGTCTGTGGTTTTTTTGGTTTGTTGTTTGCCCTTTTTTTTTTTCCCCTGAAGTACAGCTTGATCACATACTTCAGGATTTAAGAATTGTTTTGGCCTATTGCCCCACCCTTTGTATATGTGGTATCTTTGTATAGAAAAGGAAGATCAGAGAGCTTACAGTAATTTTAGCTGTTGGTAGCCGCACTGTTTATTTTGATTTTCAGTCCTGAACCAAAGAAAGAGTTACAGAATTGCAGAAATTTCAGGGTTGGAAGGGACCTCGAAAGGTCATCTGGTCCAAACCCCCTGCCAGAGCAGGATCACCTAGAGTAGGTCACAGAGGAACATGTCCAGGTGGGTTTTGAATGTCACCAGAGAAGCAGACTCCCCAACCTCCCTGGGCAGCCTGTTCCAGTGCTCTGTCGCCCTCAGTGTGAAATAGTTTCTCCTTATGTTTACATGGAACCTCCTACATTCCAGCTTGCACCCATTGCCCCTTGTCCTATCATTGGATGTCACTGAGAAGACCCTGTTCCATCCTCCTGACACTCACTCTTTACATATTTATAAACATTAATGAGATCACCCCTCAGTCTTCTCCCAGCTAAAGAGACCCAGCTCCCTCAGCCTTTCATCATAAGGCAGATGTTCCACTCCCTTAATCATCTTTGTGGCCGTGCTGGACTCTTTCAAGAAATTCCCTGTCCTTCTCGAACTGCAGGGACCAGAACTGGGTACAGTATTTCAGATGTAGCCTCACCAGGGCAGAGTAGAGTAGAGGGGGAGGGGAACCTCTCTTTACCTCCTAACCACACCCCTTCTAATCCACCCCAGGATGCCATTGGCCTTTTTGGCCACAAGGGCACATTGCTGGCTCTTGGTCATCCTGCTGTCCACTAGGACCTGCAGGTCCCTTTCCCCTGCACTGCTTTCCAACAGCTCAGTGCCCAATTTATACTGGTACCTGGGGTTGTTCTTTCCCAGATACCAGACTCTGCACTTGCCCTTGTTATATTTCATTACATTTCTCCCTGCCCAGCTCTCCAGCCTGTCCAGATCAGTTGTATGTTAGCAGAGCAGGAAGACATGATAAAATGCTGGGTGCTTGTCCATTTGAATAATATTTGAAGACTAGCTTGCAGAAATCTGAAATCAGGGAACTGGATTTGCAAAAGATAGATATTTGTCTTTGAAGGTTATATTTAAATCAAATAATGAGGGGTGGAGACCCCAAATGCACAGGCACAGGGAAGAACAAATTATGGCTTTACTTACCTTAAAAGATAGTTTGACTTAATGGTTACTGGCCATTTGTATAAAATACTGACAGTGATAACTGAAAATCCTGGTTTTGATAGAAATGAAAACAGTATGCTGAACAGGTGACTGACACAAGTTGCAGAAAGATCTCTTCACTTTTTATTTTATTTATTCTGAAATATTTCTTTGCTTTCTTTAGTGAAGGTACCTCCTATTGGTGTGTTTTTTTTTTTGAGTTTGAGCAATTTTCTACAATCCTATTTGGATTTGAGAACGATAGGGGAATGCTGTTTCTCACTATGTAAAACTTGTAAAAATAGGGCGAGCCTTTTGTATACCAAGTTTCAAAGAGTAATAATTCTTAATTCCCAGGTTGTGGTTTTGCTGAATTTAAAAATTCATTTGAAAATAGCTTTTCTCTTCAATATTTCATGTTCTGTTCTCTTTTGGTGTGCTTTCTTCTCAGGTTTTTAGCAGAATACCACGATGATTTCTTCCCCGAATCTGCTTATGTAGCTGCATGTGAAGCCTACTACAGTACTAAAAATCCTCGGGCAATCTACTGAAGTTATTAATAAAGAATAAATTCTACTATACGTAGCCCACGACAGCGCTCTTTTGCCACATGGCTACAAGATGAAGATGAAAAAGGAATTAAAAACAACTTCTGGAGTTGAAGAAATAGGGAAATATCTTCTGTGATGGCTGGATTACTTAAGAATGGAGAAATTTTTTTCAGAGATGTGTATAGACTCTGTTGTGAGGTCCTTAAGAGATTGAATATAACTCCAAACTCCTAATTAGTGAAGAAGTCTTGTTCTGACTTTCTAATGCATGGAACTGCATAGGACTATTAAAGAGAAAGGGAGGCCAAAGCAGATGCATTAGCAACAGGACATTTTCATGAAGATAGATCATCATGCTGTGTTTCGTTTTAGCTCAAACTCCCCAGCCTGGGAAATAAGACTTGACTGGAGAGTTACGTGAAGAGAATGCGTAACTGATACCTTACGGATTTATTTTTTTTCCTCTCGAATTGCACTTCATTTTGTGGAACTCTCATGATAGAAAAGATTGCTTAATGTAAAGGTGGTTTTGCTGTTTGGCTAGCATGACATCTGCCTCAAGAATGACTGTTGCTTCGATGAAAGATGTGTTGCTTACTTTGCATTTTGCAAAGGTGTATATAGCTCTTTTCATGGTAATGCTGCCAGAGTTCCAAGGAGAGCGTACGTTGCCACTGATACACCACTTACCTGACAATAAATGATTTCCAGAGCCATTCTGAAAGAACTGATTTTCTACAAGTAAGCAGAGAAGTCAAAGTGATGACAGTTTAACTGGCAAACGCTTATTTTCTTAATAAAATTCACAGTTGCTGCTGTGCAAATGTGTGATTTTGGCTGTCTAAAATGTCTTATTGGTGCTTGATTAGTATCTTTGAGATTGCTAAGTATGCATATAATGAGAGGTGGGAGCACTGAGGGAGAGAAGCCCTTTCTATATCATTGGGTTTTCTTCTGTAGACTTGAGGGATGTCTCCTTTAGACAGCTTTAAACACTTTAGCTCTAGAAAAAGGAATTCAGTGAGAACTGAGATCATAGAAATCTGACAACGCATTCAGTAGAAATTAATTGAAATACAATTCTTGTCTTCATTGCTATCAAAGCCTCATCCATGACTTAGAACTCCAGCCTTCAGAATCCTCTGCTATGTCAAGACAGATACAGATTTTAAAAGCCCTGGGCAAAAACAGGACTCGAGGCTCATAGACTGTGGCATTAATCAATCTGTAATCTTGTAATGCAAAACTAAACGCAGTCCTCCCATATTTGCAGAAAATAGTAGTTAGGAGGTATCATCTTTCAAATGTAAATGGCAAGCTCAGTCTGAAGAGGCCAAAGGAAATCTGAAATCTGCTGTTGGCCTTCACTGTTGCTCACTTTTCAGAGTGTACTGCTGTATTAGAGCTGTTGAACTGAAAAGATAAGGTTTACTTTGGTTTTAGCAATTTAGATTCTGCTACTTAGAAAAACCTCTGTAAAGAGTCTGTTAAACTTAATGGTTGTCAGATGAATGTTTGTCAGGGATGCATGCAGATCTGATGAGCATTAATTCTAAAGATTACCATTTAGTAGTACTATTCTTTTTGATGTGTTTCTGTTCTGCCCCAAAAAGCATTTATAAGCTTTAGTCTTTCTCAAATTACAGAAGTTTAAAATATCTAGCAGAATCTAAGTACCTCAAAATCCACTTTATAAAGATATTTCATTCTAGGCTTAGACCCTGTTTTTCTTAAAAGACAACAAAGTAGTATCGCCAATCTTACGAGAGGTTAATCTCGGAATACTGCCTGAAACTCCGTCCTTCATCTTTTCTATTGCAGGAATGTTAGGAGTGTGTTTTAAGGCAAGTCTGGTTTTGTTCCACTATTGGTACCTGTGTGTATAAGGCAAGCTATGAACAGAGTTTAAACCTGATTGTGTGACTGTGTTTAAATGTCAAAATGACAATTTGTGCATGCAGGGATTATTAATAGTGTTGGTGTTGCCTTGTTGATACATTGTGATGATTCTCAAAAGATACAACGGGGGGTGTGGGGCGGGGGCAGGTTCTGAAGGTCCAGTTAGCGTAGTCTTTGCGAACAAACTTCTTTGTAAAATTCTGTTGAAGCTGTTATTGGATATAATATTACAAACTGTCTTGTTCTCATAACAATCAAGAAACTTTTATCCAAAGTAGTACCCTTTTGCGCTTCTTGACACTTTTAATTGACATGACTTCCCCAGATGTTATCTCTTTGAATTTAAAAGTTTAGATTTATATATTCAATTATAGTAATACGCATCTTTGACATCCCCCTTCCCTACTGTCACTCTTCTCTTACCACTTTCCTATTTTTATACTTGATTTTTTTTTTTTAAAGCTGAAGCAGCGCAAGAGACGTACTAAAACTTGAACCAGATTGTGTTAGGGGGTAGTTATTTCTAGTCTTGAAATACAGAGATTTGCCTGTGTCTCCCCCAAAATTCACTTTGAATGGAATATTCAAGGGCTTATGGGGCTACGGGGAGGTTAATAGTGGAGTTATACTGTTGGTGTGAACCTGTAACTCTTGGAGTGTCCTTGACTGATTAGATTTTTTTGATGGGATTCATACCCATTTGATCTGATGAAAAAGGTTTCTGCACTTTGCTGTTTGTAATGCTACTCATATCAATGTTTTCTAACCTGATTCAGTCAAAATGGCTTAGGTTAGCTAAAGAAATGTGTAAAACTGACTGAAACAGGCTAGGGAGCGTTCACATGAGCGAGTCTGCCAGCAGACTTCAGAGGCAGCTCCTGCAGGGGAGGAGCTGAGCTGAGAAAGCAGGTTAATGGGCACTAATAGTTTACACTGGCATAGCTGTTTGCATAACTCACATGTGCTCAGGTTCCAAATTGAGGTTTTTGTTTGTGTATTTAAGGAAATTATATCAGTGTAATTATAGCGCATACTTAAACTGGTAAATCCCTCAGCTGAAGGCAAGTCCTTGCACTTGCCTTTAAGAGTAGGCTGCTCCAACCTGGAGGTGTGGTGTAGGGTTTTGAACATGACATTCTTGGGAGAAGGTGGAGCAGACAACTATCAGCATAGGATTAGAAGCAGGTAATTCAGTAGATGTGGCATGTAAAATGTGCTGCTGTGTAAGTACCTGAGGTGCTCAGTCTGCACAAGTACTACTAGTTTCAGTACCTGCTCTGACTTTGTCAAGAGTAACTTGGCACTGTGCCACAGGAGTATGAAACCGAGCGTAAAGTGCTTTACACAGATTGTAAAGATTACCAAAGAAGAACATGTTAACAGCATACAAGTTCTATATTCTTCAGTTTTCTTCCTAATTTTAGGCTTTATTTTGTGCCATGTTTCAAGAAAAATTCAGACTGTTCTTTCATGTGCATCTAGAGTTGCTGAGTTGCCTTTCGTTTTGCTACTGTGTTGCTGTGTTTTTCAAGCTCCATTTCAAGCTCCTGTTTCAAAACTCAGGCTCTTATGTAGAGTCTTGTTCTGCTGAGAGGACCGAGGCAGATGTGACCGAGTGCTGATTTAAAGTATGTTCCATGTCCCGTTCTAAGAGTGAGCTTATACCAATGTGAGGATTTCACTCGCTGTTTGGAGCGGGCTAACAGTATGTGATCAGCTGTTGTGTCTGAAATGGTCAGTAGGAACTCAGCACAGGATGACCTTGCTCTGGATTATGCTGAGAGAGGAATGTCTGCAGTCAAAAAGGAAATAAAAAGCTGTTTGGAAGTAAAAAGCTGTTACTGCTTTTCATGTTTGCATCATAAAAACTGCTATCAAGACATTTGGAAAATATGCTGGGAGATTGTTACTGGGGTTAAAATATATATGTATGTATATGAAGGCCTTCATTTTTTGAAAATTGTATGGTTTTCCCTCTGGAGTCTTAAGTGTGTCTCCAAAAGTATGTATACTGGGGTGGAAATAAGCTTTTCAGGGCAGGGGGAAAGGCAGCAACAGATATTACCCTCACTTTAATCTCAAGTCAGGCCTGTGTTGTAGTCCGCTGTACAAAAGCACAATGCTGGCAGCTCTTTGACAGACAGATGCATCTTAACTTCTGGCCTGGTACACGTTTGATCGCTTTTAACTTCTTGACCTATTAACAGAGCTGGAAAGCAAGTTTGCACTTCAGAGTGCACGGACTCTAAGCAGAAAATGCCAAATAGCTGCAGTGCATGTGTACTTAGTCCAAACGCATGAAGTAATATATTTTTATCATGTGTACTGTAGAATCTCCTTTGTCATATGAAGTGATTGCTTTAATTCCATCAACAAGTCAAGTTATCTATTCATTTTTCTATGTAAATACATTTTGGTGTAATGAGGTTCCCTGGAACAACGGCTCTAGATGATATATTACTTTTGTGATGTGTTCTTAACTGTAATCAGTACAACCTTGACATGTTTACGTAGTCAGTTTTTTCACTTGCTTATGAAACAGTGAAATTGGAGGGACTTTCAGCTTTTGTTTTTTATCTGACTTTTTTGTATGAAATGAGTGAATACAGGTACTATACTTCTACAGTCAGAGGTACCAATGCAGTGTTTCTGCCTCATTTTTTGGTAGATTTTACTTCAAAAACAACACCCTCCCCCAACTCCCAAAACAAAATTTGGAATGTATGTTGCTTTGGGAAAATGCTGTCAGCAGTGACTGAGTGGCAGATGTAGATTCTTACTAAGATCTAACTCAATGCATCCTCCCTATTACATGCATTATGCATATTCCCCTTCTAATTCATATAGCAGATGACTTTTTTGCATTAAGGCTAAAGATTATAATGATCTGTATAAAATCAGTGAAGTACAAACACATGCTCAAAGATGAAAAGGAGAAATCTGATTAAGAAAAATAAGGGAGGGGGGATGGGGTGTGGGCAAAAAACCCCCGTGTGTTGTTCCTCCTTTGTATCAGTTGGGAGTGGTCGGATCACATTGTGTCAAGTGGATTCCATCATCATACCGACAATGAACAAACAATCTGTGAGATGCAAACTGAGGAATCCCAGCACTAATACAGACCTTTAAAAGTGCCTGCTAAGGAATGGAGTAATTTGTCTGCTGTTGCTAGAAATGGCAGAAAGGAGTGACTTTTACCAATGCAAGATGTTGAATCTACTTCTGGGGAAAGCAACACAGGTATTAAAGCGTTGAATCATGCAATATGTTCATGGGGATATTTCAGCGTGGTGCCAAAAAACAAAGTATGTTTATGTAGTGAGAAATGTAGATATAGACATGTTTAGATCCTGACAAAATGAACAGCAGCCATTTCCATCCCAGCAGTAGCAGTGCTTCTAGTATATATAATATATTCTAGTATTAGTTGAGTACATTTATTAATCGTTTTCTAGTCTTTTATTGTAAGCTATTAATAATTACCAATCTGATAATTAAATTATGAATCTTTAAGTCTTTGAAACAAATATCTCCTAAGTCATTTCTTCTTTTCTTCTTTCCATGCTTATATTTTTCTAGAGTCTAGAAAATTACAAAAACATGTTCATGAGATTTGCGGAGAGGGGGAAAACGGTTCCTATTTGGACTAAGCAAGTTGCAGGTAGTTTTCTTAAGTGTTTAGATGCTTCTGATTCATTTTGAGGTGTAATAATAAAATGTGTGGTAAATATAATGAGGATTTTATTTGTAGGCTCAAAAGTAGAGCCAAAATCAGAGAGTCAGGTGAATCCAACAGTATGAATAACTAGTCAAGTTACCAGATAATTTAAATATGCCTGAAATTAGTTCTGCTGTATGTATTTCTATGTATCCTATTTTAAATGTGGCTGCCTATTTTGTTTTGGTTACTTGATGCTAAATATTGTAAATGAAGGCCATTCTCTAAAGTGTAAAATTGATTAAACATCAGTGTGAGTAATCAAAGCATCAAATTTTGCCATCAATTTTAATTTAAACATAGAACTGCTATCATCTCATAATATCAGCAGAGATACTCTGTCCTTCTTTTTGCAGAAGCTTCTTAGAAACACGACAAATCTGCTGCCACATGGCTGACTTAGTGAAGGTTTCGGTCTCAGCCGAAGGATGAAGGTAATATGCAGCTTTTCACAAAGTGTCTTTAGCCCACACAGGAGGTGCTCATGGTGTTCCACTGGTGGGCTGGGGGCATTGGTGTGCATGCCATGAGAGACTCCTCAGATGGAATAAACCGTCAAAAGTTGCCTCTTTACACTTGTATTTTAATGACAGCAGTACAGCAAATGCTTGATATTTAGTAAGAGTTTTCATGGCTTACAGCCTTCTGTTTAGTAGGCTGATGAGTTAAAAAATCTGAAGTAGTTCTGTTTAGGTTTCACATGTGTAACTGAGTAGGAGGTAGATTTTACTAATTGTTTTTAATCAAGTTAATGAGGAATTTATTTTTTGTTGCTCTGTTTGACTTCTGCAGTGATATAACTTCTTTGGCATCAGAGATTTGTGCTATTTTTTTTTTTCTTAAATCATTAGAAACAGTGCGTGTAGTAACTAATTGAATATTTTGTAAAGGTTTTGCTTACTGGCAGATGGATGATATGACACATGTAATGTATATGTAGTATTGCTAACTGTAGGCATTAGAAATCATGAGTCAGACCCTTAAAAGTCTCAGGAGTGATGAAGAAAATGTGAAGATTAACTCCCGTTCTTTGGGCCGTTAGAGTAACGTGAGTCAAGCTTGCGACAAGGCTTGCTTGAGACCTTAGAAAGGAGAACTGAGTGTTTTGGCTAATCATGTCTTTTAGAGTTGGAGCTTAGGGGAAAAAAAAAACCAAACCACAAAACCTTGCAAGACTGGCAATAAAATGATGATTTGGCAATGGTCTAATAGAGCAGGATGCCATTAATCTGAAAATAATCAAAAGACTGAATTCATTTGTGAACATCTGTGAGAACATAACACAAGCCTTGGATAGCAAGGTTTTCCGGGGAGGGTGGTTATATCTGCTAATCTACAAAACAGTCTGCCTTTGCCAAAGGCATAAATCTAAATTTGTAGATGCAGGTTGTTGGTTTTTTTAACTTGTTTGCAATGCCTATTAATAAAATGAAAGAGATAAATTGTTTACCATAGTAACAGAATTACCCTGTGCATGATGATCAAGTTGATGAAATCATACATCGGAAGAAAACAGGAAGCAAGACAAGAACTCCACTGTTTCTACATTGTATGTGCAAGACTAATATGTTGTTTATGTTTATAGACCCACTTGTTGAAATATTTGTCTCTCTGCGGTTGTGATGAGAGAGAAGTTGTCACTGTTGCCTTAGGCCCAGCTCTGTCAAAGACAAGAGGTGTCTAAAAAATCTGGACTGAGGTCAGATCTGCGTAAGCCAAAAGAAGCAATCCACAAATCCTTTCCTCTTTCCAAATCTAGTATGGCAGTCTGTATGGCTGTAGTTGACCCTGTTTTTCCAGTGAAGTTACTTAAACTCAACTGAACTTTTAGTGCCACTCTCAGGTTTGTGAGGCCATTGTAGGTGTGGAGATTGCACTTGCATCTGCTGGAGGATGTGTGCGTTTTGCCAATGGCAGTGCAACCCACATTACAGCAAGAATAGCCACCGTAACAAAACTTTGGGAGGAAGAGCAGGCTGGAAATGCAGTGGCAAGTTCCTTTGAAATACTACTTTAAATGTTGATTAGGAAGTGGGAGATCTGGGTTTGGTAACTACTCAGCCTGAGAGGTTTTGCCATGCACTCTACAGACCTTGCTGCATGAGGCCACCTTTTAAATTTGCTGCTAACACTCTCACTGCACAGAAAAGGTGGCACGAGCCACAGAACTGGAAGGATTTTCTTGTTGAGCTGGAGAGTAATATTTCCACTTGCTTGTTCTGATATCCCTATAAAGCTCCTGGATTGCTTTTTTGCACACTTTGAGGACTGCCTTGCCACTAGCCTGCTGGGGATACTGAAATAATTTATTTGAGAAGTACTGGGCCCAGGCTGTGAGATTTTGGAGTGGGCTGAAGTCCCAATACAAATCTGAACTTTTCAGTTCCGGTAAAGAACAAAAAAACCAACACCCAAATTTGTTCTTTGGTTGCTGCTCAAGCATGCAGGGTAGGATTCAGCCCAATGAATATACATGATGTCAGCTGAGATATCCATGTCTCAACTTCTGTAGTAGAACTTCGAGTAGAAGTAGTACTTCCAGGTTGTGACTGATTGTCGTGGTTTAGGGTCAGGGCAGCCCCTTAAACCTATAACAGACGCTCTCTGTTAACCCCCCTCCCTCCCCAAAGGGGAAGAGAAAGGGAATAAGGGAGAGAGACTTAGATTAGAAAAGGAAACTAGAACAGCTTTAATGAAAAGGAAAATAATAATTATAAAAATGGAATATATACAAATATATACAAAGCCAGTATGGAACCCAACCCCCCTGATGGTAATTACATCACCGTCACCACTGATGTTGTGCAGGCTTCGGGGGAGTCCCAGACTGGGCCCCGCAGCAGACGGGAGATGTGTTCGGGAGCTGGATTCTGGTACCGGGTTCAGGAACACGCAGATCGGATCGAAGGCAGATGGACAGAGTCCTCCTTGGATGCTCCGAGGTAGGAACCGAGAGAGGACCCGAGCCAAGCCAGGCAAAAGCTGGCAAAGCAGTCCACGAGGAAAGAGAAGAGCCCAGAGACCCTTCGGGTCCCTCAGCTCTAGACCAAATATGGCGTATATGGGATGGAATACCTCGCTGGTCAGTTTAGAGTCTCCCGTCCTGTCCGCTCCTCCCTGAAGGTGCAGCCTCTCACTTCCTGCACCCCCCAATGTGGTACACAGGACCCAGCAGTGGCCTTGGTCTGCATACCAATCCTTGGTAGTAACTCTAAACATAAGGTGTTATCACTGCTAGAAGCAGACACTGTCTGTGAGAACAGGCTGCTAACTTCAGAAAGTGCAGTTAATTAGAAGAACTGAGCTGAAAAGTAAAATTACTGAACAGAATTAGTTCTGTTTTCACTCAAACCAGGACACTGATCTTGCCATTACAACAATGCTATTATTGCTTAGAATCTTCAGTCAAGAGCTCAACACAGAAGCATGTGTATACATTTAGGTGAGATGATCCCTCCCTATACTATTTTGTATAAATTCAAAGTCATTTGAGGCATTCTAGAGCTTTTACTTAATAGGTTTGCTCTCCTTTATTTAGGAGATTTTTGTAAGTTCAAATCACTACCGCTCCAAGCCCAGCAGAGCTATTACTAGCTGTTATTCTACCTAGTTGTTATTACAAGGGCATTCAGAAACCCATGACACATGAGGAAAGGTAGAACCTTGGAAAAAAATCACAAATGCACAGAGTGTATGAGAAGTGAACGGCTACCTGTGGAGTGAGACAGCTGGCAAATAACTGGTTAATGTGAACACAAGTGTGCAGTTGAAAGCAAGCAAGCAAATAGCACAGAGTAGGTGGGATCAACACTATGGTTTTGCCTGCCTCTCTTGCAAAATTGAGATCATGGTTTCTGGTGCCATTTGCTTGATACTAACAGAAGGCTGGTTTTCAGGCAATGCACAAAGCTCTGATCAAGGCAGCTGCAGGACATCGCAAAAGGAGTTATTTCTGAATATACATTTTTCTACATATTTTATTTCTGTCTTTAAGTTTGAGGCTGCACAAAATCTAGTCTGTTTGACACTACATTTGCCTTTTGGATGGGTATTTGGGATGAAAATGAACGTTGCATTTTGAGCAGGGTTGAGATTTTTTCTTTGTTGTTGAGGGGTTTTTTTTGGGGGGGGGGGGGGGGGGGGGGGTGGTGGTGTGAGGGAGGGGCTGTCTAAACGATGCTGAAGCCATTTTAGCCTAAGGCTATGTTTAAAAACCAAAAAGTAGATGCAGTAACACTTATATTTGAGATCAGATTAAGTTATAGAGTGTCTGGAGTCAGTTTAGCTGTTAATGGTGCTCACTTACTCTTCCAAGTACATCTGTGAGCAGTCATCAGAGCTAACAAATCTCAAACCCCCAAGTTTCCTTAAGGCCAGCTGGAACACCCATGTACTGAGAAGAGATGAAATTTTAAGAAATTTGGCTTTCTTCATTGAAGAAGTTCAAGGAAGACTTGCTTCTCACGAGTAGAGTACTCAGCGAGTGCCTCAGCGAAGAAGTGCTGAGGGCGGCACTGCAGGGATGACAATGGGAGTGAGTGCTACACGGCCAAGAAGATACAGAAGTGCTGAGGAACTGCTCAGAAATACGGTAGGCAGGTAGATTTTGTGGATGTGTAACACTTGCTTTCTACACTGGGATGGATGCAGACTTCTCTGTCACTATGTATGAAATGATGAAAAATCCATAAGGACAAGGAGTTATTTTTCTGGGCTAGTATAGGTGCAATTAGATGAATATTCAGAATAGGACTGTAGTCCCTCACCTGGGATTTAGATTCTGGAGTAGAGGATTAAAACTGGATCACCATATGCTGCTCAATCTCTGTATGTAATTTGGTAGCTGTTTCTCTAAATAATTAATGAGATAATGCTCCCTGTCAAGTAATCAGTTTAGGGTTCACTCAAGGAGAACTAACATGAGGTCCATCAAACCAGAGAGGATTTTAATAGGAAAACCATGATTAAAGATTCAAACTCTAAATGAGAACTTAATTATGTTGTCCCAAGTGCAGATGTAGAAATATTTTGTGTATGGAAAGATTGTAGAAGATTCCTGGGGATGCATCCCTTTTCCCTGATTTCATCTTGGAGCAGAACAGGAAGAAAGCTTGTATCTTCCTCTTAGAAAAATGAATTTGACAAGTCTTGTGGAGCTGTGAGTGGCAGACATGAAAGCACAAGAGGCAAATCAGTCAAAATATTTTTTTACAAAACTTTTCTCTCCCCTAGTTTGACAACACCATTTCCTTGAATGCAGGGTTACACAAGATATTTTATCCAGTCATCTTGTAACATTTATTGTGCTTTAGCTGAAATGTGCTAGAGCAAAGTGAAATCAGCACTTTTGCCTCTGTTAAATAGAGTGAAAATTTTAAGTGCAACTGCCTTGTAAGGACAGGGAGATGTGCGTACTGTCCTTATAGTGAGTCAAAAGTAAAGTTCTGTTATGCTGTGGATAAGCCCTGTATATCTGAATTTCCACACAGTATGTATAGAAGTATGCTATGTATAGAACTGTACAGTATGTGTACTGACTTTACAGTAAATATGAAAGTCATTGTTGTGTAAGCAGTCGCATATAACTAGATATGCTTCAGATCACAGGGGCTGAAGAGAAGCCGACTGAACTTGATTCCTTTCTTTGATTCATTTGTATGTTCATTAGATAAAGGAAAAAACTTTCTACAAAAATTTGAGCTATTCCATGAAGGGAATCCAATTTAAACAATTTCTTTAAAAAAAAACTACAGGGATAATTGCAGCTTTAATACAAAACTGGCTGAAAAATCAGAAACCACAGCAATTATGAGTGGTAAAATAGAAAAGTGGAGTTCACTGGGGATTAGCGTTAAGCCTAATACTTCTCTATAAATGACCTAAAATAATAAAAGTAGAAAACTTACACATCCATCAAATTCACAGACGGTATCAAGAGGCTGCAAAGGAAGCAGAGACAACAGATCATCTGCCTAATAAACAAGAGAGTTTAGAGAAAAGAGGGCTATTCAAGGATAAGATGCAACTTTGATACATGTAAGGTTATTTTGTGGATTAAGAGAAGGCTAAATATGCAAATGTATTCACAGAAGTTCACGGACACCGGTTTCATCAGGAGATACGGACAATCTTATATAACCGCGTGTCACATCATGTAATTGGGGGGCAAGCAGTTCCAGTTGTTTCTTAACAGCAGTATTTGGTTTTGAGAGCTCTGAGCTCTGTGAGGGAGAGACATCCATAACCGTTTTGTTTTGCCACAGAGAGGCTTCAGGATTTGAATCTGTTGTTCCTAGTGCCTCTGTTTTAAGAGGATAAGGTTTGGCTGGCATTTTATTTTGCTAGTGGTGAGAGATTCTCCCCTTACCAAAAGCTCTAACAAAATCTGTATGCCTTTGAAACTTGTTGACTTTGCATCCATCGTGATGTGACGGGTCAGTACATGGCTAAATGTATCTTCATCCACCTGTGTGTGTTGTTTGCTTCCATATCCACAGCGTAACCTCCTTGTTTTGGTTTGGCACACCCAAGGCAGGTTGGAAAAGCTCTTGTGTTTAGCAGAGGGCTACAAACCTGCAGGAGTTTGTTAGCCTTGGGCAAAGGACAAACAAATAATACTCTGCCTGATGAGCAGGTAGCCAAGAAAGAGGTGATGAAACTGATTTCTGGCTAGTGAAGGACATTGCCTGAAGAAGGGAACCAGTACTTAGGAAAGGAAAAAGCTTTTTTGAAGGCAGCCTTTCTTTGATTGTCAGAGAAAGACAGGCATTAACTTAGCTACAGGGACAGGAAGAGACGAGGCTTGAGCAAAACACTGGAGTCTTTGCAGACACTGAACAAATCCAGAAAAGTGGTGTAAAAACGGAGGCAATGATTCAGATGTTGGTTTTTTTTTAATTTACTTTTCTATAAATTTGTTTCCTGCACTGACTGAATAATGTGATTTATTTTTTATATGTATTTTTATTTTAGACTTCTTGGCAAAGTTTTCTATTTCCATGGATCCCTGAAAAATTAAACAGTAAACCAATGTATCAGCAAAGGCAGAGTCACGTATCAGAAACTTGGAAAATATTTTAGTGGGAATATGAAGAAAAGCAGCCTGCACAATGAAGCTCCTTATGGTCTCCGAATATTGTTACTAAGACCTCACTGGGTGAGGATGTGAGCATTCACTGCAAGATAACATCTAAGGCTACGGGCGGTCACTATAGCTGCCATATGATCTTGGATAGTTAATTAGGAAGGGTTTGTATGTGTTGTAACTGCCAAACAGTCAAAGCAATGTTGTTGCCTTTGCACATAAATCACTGTTATCTGCTGGGCAGTGGGAGCCGTTGGTGGAAGGGAAGGCAAGTCTGGTGGATCAGTTTAGAGAGCCTACGGTTCAAGTCTACTGTTCCTGTCATACTCATTATTGGCCTGAATTCATAAAGGATTGAGGTCCCCTAAATGAGAATGAGTAATTTAGCATCTTAAACCCCAATTTTTGATCCTTACTCCCTAGCTAGTTCTTTAGATGCATTGATTTTTGTACTTGTTTTCATCGAGTATTTAATATTTTGTTTCTGTTCACACTTACAAACAGCTGTTGGAGCAACAGTTAGAAACCAAACCTCTACACTTCTGATCAAGTTTCCCAGTCACTGATTGAAGGATTAGGCAGCTTCTCTTTACTCCACAGAATCTTTTAATTACTTTTTTGCCCAGGAATACAAATGCAACAGAGAGGAGAGGAACATCCTCACCCTAAAAGCTGCAGCAGGGTGGTTTAGATAGTGAATGAGATATGTACAAAATAATTTGTTGACAGGGAAGCAGGAGGCTTCCATTTGTACACAAGTAATGACTTTTCTCTGTGTTAGACAGGGCCCAGTATAATGTACAGCTGCAATGCAGGAGAGGACTTCAGGCTGGAAATCCCAACGCAAAGCTAATTGTACAATTATTTAGGTTGGAAAAGCCCCTTAAGGTCATTGAGTCCAGCCATAAATCTAACACTGATAAGTCTTCCATTAAACCATGTCCCTAAGTGCCACATCTACATGTTGTTAAAATATGTCTAGGGATGGTGACTCAACCCCTTCCCTGGGAAGTCTGTTTCAACACTTGAAAACCCTTTTGGTGAAGAAATTTTTCCTAATATCCAATCTAAACCTCCCCTGGTGCAACATGGGGCTACCGTTTTAACCATGACTTGGGCAGGTGCAGTCACACGAGTGGCAGCCTGGGGGATGGGTGCCTCTCTGTGGCATCTCTTGCTGAGCTGGTGTGCCTCATTACTCCTGGGTCTGCCTACTGCAAACTTGGCCTCTTAGTGCCCAGGCTGTTGTGACACATCTGGTGGAGGTGGCGCTCGGCAGCCAGGCACTGAGAAGGCAGTCATTACAATGCTCTTAGGGTGATGTTACAGATAATTTTGTAGAAGGAATGTTAAAAATCAGCAAGTTACTCAGGTAGTAGAGTGGCAGAAGGGAGGTGAGGATAGAAGACCTCTCTACGCTTGCATTTTGCTCTTTCTTCTTTTCTTCATAACAATGGGACATATGTAGGATGGGATGGAAAGTTCTCTGGTTCCAGAGATGCCACTTTTTCCATATTTTTTATTTCCACCAATACTTTTTTGTTTTCCTCCTCAAAACCCCTGGCTTGATCCCTGTCTCCTGAGTGCTATGCCATTCTGCATGTGCAATGCTCACCTCCCTTCTGATGACAGGGAAGGAATGTAGTCTACAGAAGAGCCACAGAGCAGTGGGGCTGTTGGGATGGATGTGGCCTGACAAACCACCTCATCAGCCAGCACTGCATTTTTTGAGTCAAAAGTTATGATTGTTGACCTTTTGTATGTTTTCTGAAAGTGGCAACCTTAAGACTTCCAGTCAATCACAGTGTTTTATCAGATTGTAAATGCAGATTTTGTGTATATACTCTCTGCATGTTGCATAGCATGAGCTGCTGTACAATGAAACTTATTTCCGCAAACGTCTCAAAAGTTTTGTTGTATGTTTTGAAATGTACTTAACTCTTTAGTAACTATAATTCTATAACTTAATTCTATAATATGTCATAGAAGGAGTTTGATCACTGGCTAGCTGTAGGCAGTAGTTTTTCAGTATAATGGCTGATCTGCTGTTGAAATTAGAGTTTCATCTCTAGTGATAAAGGACCTCTAGATCTGTCAGCCTAAAGGATTTCACATATTTTTTGGGCCTACAGATGTTGGTAGACTTCAAATTCACCAGGTTGGTATAAAATAACTCAAGTAAGATCTCTTTACTGCAGCTTCATTTTTTATATTTTGTTTTTCTCTGGTGATTGTATCAAGTCTCTCTGCTTTAAATGTGATTAAAGTATTTTAACTTGACTGGACAAAATGATTTTATAACATAAAGGAGTTTTTCAATCTGGAAAAAAAATAATGCAAATGTGTAACTCCTGGAAATGGGGTCTGTGGTTACTCCTCTTCCAAGTAACTAGTGATAGGATGGGTCATGATAATGGTAGATAGATGGTTGGACTTGGTGACCTTGGAAGTGTTTTCCAACCTTAACGATTCTGTGAAAAAAAATCTTACTTATTTCAAAGGAAATGACAGGCTTTTCTCATATGTTTAAACTAATTTTTAAATCACTGACTTAAGTGTTAACAGTATTGTATAAGTAAGCAAACTCTAGAAGGTTCCAGTTATTTTACTGGGATTTGAAACTTATTTTATGCTTTCTAAAATGTTTTCTCAATATATTGGCTTCTTCTTTTAAAATAGTAGTTGTCGGTAGTGAGCAGTGAACCCACAGTAAATCTCAGTTACTCTATATTCTTGAGATGTACTGCATTGTTTCATGCCAGCACTCTCATCTTACCATAACTACTGGATCATGTCTAGAGGGCTTTCTGATTTTTATGAAGTCACTGCCTTTCAGTCTAAGTGCATCACTATTTTAAGTTATCTCAATATAAAAGCTGTCTATATTTTTAGAGTTATGATCATAAGCAGCCTGACACAGAAGCATATGCTTCTCTTGTTTCAGAAAAATTACCTCCTTTTCTGAATACCTTGCCAGAACCTCTTGCAAAGTGTTTAGAGTTATCAGACTGGAAATGATAATAGCTTTCAGAAGAAAGTGCAAGGTGAGTATGTAGTCTTCAACTCTGTTGTTGAGTTCCTGTGGAATTAAGGTTTCACTGTATACTTTTATCTTTTCTCTTTTGGATTAAGCACAGTTCTAGATGTCCTGTCAAAATAGCTAGATGATGATAATTACCATGCTTTTTAATTACCACCACTTTCTGCTCCATAAATTACTGGTCTTCTGCTTTCTCTTGTTAAGTTTCATTCACTGAAACACAACCTACCATTTCTTCCCTCATGCCTGCTGAGAAAGAGCAAGTGTGGAGTGAGCTGGGCTGAGGAATGGTAGTTCACCCCACATCAGAAACTCAATCGAATGATGATGGCTTTGCCCTTTCTATGGGTGACACTAGGGAGCAAGAGAAAATGTTCAAAAGGTTTCATGCTGTGTCAGTTTCTGAAAGCTCATGTTCACAAAAGCATTTATCTTCGGTCTAGGAATTTCAGACAACTTCTTTGTTTTATCTGATAGATGATCTCCCGCCTTGCTGAAACATCCTGAGCATAGGGTAGTTTGGTATTTCCGTTTCTGAACTCTAAAGATGATGTCTCCAAGAAGTATTAGATAAGTGTAAGGTAAGTAATTTTATCTTTGGAAATGAAAAGGTATTTATTACTAAGCTGAAGTCTTTTCATGCTTTATTTTCAGTATCAAGTGCTATATTTGTGGCTTATAATGTTTGCTCAGTATCACAAATATACTGAGCAACTCATCTGAGTAAGGTAGGGCTATCTAATGTCACCACAGAAGTGTTCCTAAAATAATGACATAAATGCAACTTTGTGTTGGATTTTTTGGGGGTTTGGTTTGATGTAAGACAAGTTTAAAGATTGCAAAGGATAAGCGCGTGGGGGACCTCGGTGGGACTGAGGGTTTCAAGCAATACTCTGACCTTGAAAGGATTACAGTGTTCCTGTGAGAGAACAAGGAGAAACAGAGAAACAGGCAATGTAAGCAAGTTCGAGGAAGCGCTAATCACAGAGCAAAGCATATGTGCGATCTCTTGGGTAGAAGATAAGTTCTGTAAATACCAACCAATAATAAGTGAGAAAAACAACTTTGGACCAATGAAGCAAAGACACATCTGTGCAATTTTGAGCAAGGATGGGTACAAACGTAGTGGTATAGAGCAATAAAGGGCCTTTTTGGGGCTTTTCTGCACACACAGCATCTAATGTTGTTTGTCCGTCTCAACAGCGACATAAGCAGGCCAGCTTTGCCAGTAATTTAGATGTGGTGGGAATCACTCTGCGCTCCTTCAACGACACTCCAGCTGGGACTCTGCAGTTGCATGCAGATGTCACTAATATTGCCTTATTAGAATAAGTTGTGAAAGACTGGCAGAAGAACAAGCAGAGTAGCACTGCTGGGGTTTGGTCTTTAAATGCTTGCTTTTTGAAATACCGCTGAATGTAGAGGGGCATCAGAAAGGGTGATCATTGCTGAAGTAACAACTTTCCAATTTTTTTTTTTTTTTTTATTCCAAGGAATGCTATGGGCAAAAATTTGCCATAAAGGCAATCACACCATTCTACTTTCCAGTAACAATAAGAGCAGAACAAAAAGGTAAAGTCCAAGTCATTCCTGAAAGTGCTTTATGAACACAAGATACACAAAACAGGAAAAAATTGATTTGAAAAATGGGAATTGATTAGCCTGCTCAGTAAAAAGTGCCAGAACAAATGAAAACTACAACTTGGAGAGAAAGAGAGAGCAGCCATTCAGTTCCCACTTTGCTTTTTCTTTAAGCAGAGTTTGGGAGTGCCCTTCCTTCAACGGCAAAAGTGCTCGGTACTGCACAAATATGTTGGCTTTGCTTTGTTTGTTGTTTTTTTTATTATTTTTTTTATTTTTTTTCATGAGGTGCTGCAGAGAGATGCCTAAGCAATACTTCTGTCTTGAGATCTCTGGGCTTATGCATTTGCATGCCCTTGAATGTTGTCTTGGCTTTCTTGCCTTTGCACAAAGTGAAATGAAGCATTGGCACAAGTTTAACTTAGCTGCAAGAAAGTTTTATTTGTTAGTGAAATTAAGTTAATGTATATGCACTCTGACATGTCTCAGGGTAAGCAAAGCTCTTTGGTTTAGACATATTTACATAGCTTCCTCTGCCCTTTGCAGCTCCTTAACATTTCACCTTATATTTCTACATTTCTGACACCTGAGAGAACACAACTGGAAATAAAAAGCTAAAAACCTCCTTCACCATTAAATTAAGATACTACTTTTGATTTTTAGGGGAAAAGTGTGGATTTTTTGGTTTTGCTTTGCAGTTACTCCTTGATTCTTTTTCATATTTCTGAAGTCTGCTCTCTATAGTTAAATTCTTAACTAACCAAGAAATCAAGGTTTTATTTTGGTAGGATTCTGCATGTGCGTATTTGTTGGTTTTTCTTATGACTTAGAAAATTTTCTATCAATCTCTGTTTTCATCCTAAGCCCAAAAAACCCAACAACCCAAACCCCTACAAAAATTCCAAACCAACACCCAAAAAACCAAAACAACCACCACCAAACCTACTTCACTTGAGACAGACAGCAGTCAGTGAACATGTTCTGGCCGCCTCCCACTTTTCCGTTATGGCAGTGCAGCTCCAGCAATCTAATGCACCCTGGTCCTCATCCTTCTTACAGCTGGATCACCAGAACAGGCCTGAATTGAAGGTGGACAATGTGACAATGGGGAGAAAACTGAGCTTTTGGCAATGTGAATGTTGCAACTGTTGCCGCTGTCAGTGGATCTTGTGAAATTGATAGCATAAAAGTAAAAAATTTCTGGCCAGTTCTTAAATAGTGGCAGTTGTAGAAGCTTAGTTTTGCCTTGAGATCTTGGGAGGAGTTGAGAAAGCTCAGTCTTAAGCTGGAAGAGACATGATTTGTGAAGTACCTTTGGGAAAGAAAAAAAAAAAAATTAACAAATGCAAGGTCATTTCTGGAGGACAGGCAGGGTATGCTGGTTATATTTACTGACATATCCAAGCAAGAATGATGGAAAATGGCCCATTAATTACAGCTGGAAATATTAAATGTGAAAGGCTGCCAGCAGAGTCATCTCAGGTTTGTGACTGATCATTTTATGACTTGCATCATGCCGATCTCCCAGCAGATTCCCTCCTACTCAGAATAAATGAAAAGGTGACGACTTACAGTTGCCACATAGTTATGGGCACAGGGTTGTTTACTAAGAATATGTTTGGTTTCCGTATTCCTGGATCTAGTTTTAGCTTACCTGCCTGGTGTCATCACTGGGAGATAAGTGATGCTTGTGTTCCTGCTCCTTGTTTGCACTCGAGAATAATACAAGCTCAGCCCTGGGGCAGAAGCAGGTAAACATGACAGCTTCCATCTATCAAAAAGTACGTACTACCTTCACAAGTCTTATATGAGTAGACCAAGGGGACCAGAGGTTTGAGAAGATAAAGATTTTTCCACAGATACCAACAGTGTTCCCACCACTCTTAATGTGGGTAGGGACTCATTAGAGTGGGAGAGAAACCAACCCTATTCACAGGGAAGGTGGGTAAGTGACAGGGTGTACTCATTGCAACGAAGGGATATGGCAAACACCAAACCCCTGAAGACCAAGTGGAAACATACTCTGTGAGTGGGAATCTGCTGAATGTTTTGGACAAGAAAGGTAGGTAGTAGAGGAAAAAAAATCGATGCACCATCTAGTAGAAAGAAATGATTGTTTTAATAAAAGACAAATCTTTTATTCTAGCTTTTGTATATTGTCAATAAAAACCTTATCTCATATTTATTGCTATTATTTAATAACAATTTCTAGAAACACCACATGTGTCTTTCATGTTCAGATTTTAATGGAAAACAGGAAAATAGCACTTCATGGAGTAAAATATTTGGCTTTAGGCTGTGACAGGTTGGTTTTTTCCTAATTAATTTACAAAATTTTCAAAAGCAACAAGAGGTTCTTCATACTTCTGTTTAGAGTACTTCAGTGACAGACCTGAATTGCCCCATATGTAAGAAGTGCTGAATACCTTTTTTTTTTATGAATGTCAGTTCTGTGTGAAGGCTATCAGCATGGACATCTGAAAATAAAGATTCTTAAAATCACAACTTTCTTTCCACAATATCACTCTACACTTCTGCAGGTACTCCAGAACTATCCTCAAAAAAGTAGAGAAATTAATCTGCTATATAAGTATAGCTGCAGGTAATAGCAGTTGTCCCCTCCTTGTCTGCATGTTGTTGTTTTGACGTTCTTTAGATAAAAATCTGAAATGTGAGTTGGTTTGATACTCTAATACATTGCTACAGTAGCTCCATCATAACAAGGCTGAGACCTGCAGACTGCGTGGAAGTGTAAAGCTTCAATTTAGATAAATGAAGTACTTAGGTGCAGCAATGCCTACAACAATAATGTTATCTGAGAACGATAGCTAACACTTACAGTACAATTTTTATGAAATATATGAATCATCTGTCTTTTGGGGAACCCGTTGTAACTTCCTTCTCATGATTCTGCGTTAATATAGCAATTTAATTTCTGTTTCTCACTCATCCTCTGGAGAGAAAAATAGTAGCAAATACCAGCATTTAATAATCACAGCCTTCAGAAGGCATGCAAGTAGGTTAGGAGCATGAAGAGATATGGATGAAAGAAGAGTGTGTTCCTCAAAATCTGCAAGCATCCGCTTGGAGGGATGGTGTGCAGCAGAGCTGCTGTGGAGTTTGGCACCTCACGGTGACCTGAGCCGTGTGCTGAGGTTTACTGCAGATTATTCTGGACCAATGGCTTCCCCAGCAGTAGATGCTATTGAGATTAGTCACACAGCTTTCATGCTCCATCCTTCGGAAAGATCCTTGGAACGTGTTCCAGCTACTGGGGGGAGAAATTTTTGGATGAGCTGCTTGCCTGGTGTATAGCAATCTGGGCAGAATGGATACCCTTGGATTGCTACAGTTCATCTAGCAATTGATTTTATCTGGAGACAGGATTAGGGCTGCCAAGACAGGTTCTTGGCCTGGTTACATTTTTCACTGTGAGTTCTCCCTGGAAAACCATGCAGGCATATCTGGGGATGTCTTCAGTTAGCGTAGGGTGCCACGTGGGTTGACTATATTGTTTGATCAGGTTGTGTGTGTCTGTTTCTTTTGTTTATGCCTGCGAATAGACCATATGGTCACTTGCAGATTAAAAACCTTGCTGAAAAACTATGAGTACTTGTTTCCCAGTAAAACTGTATAAAGAGTGAATAACCCCTATTACGTTTTCAGAATTGTATTTTCTAATACCTTGTCCTGATGGAACAAGCAAAACTTAACAATTCTTTTAATTTCCTCTTCCCGATGCACCAAGATAAAGGTGAGCAAAGTAGAACAAGAATTGGCATAATCCAGAAATGCCTGATTACAAAATCACAACAGGATTGAAATCTCAGCAATATTTTCCCTTAAGAAAAAGGCAACAATTTAAAATTAAAAGAAGCATATTGCAATAAAGTGTATCCAGAAACGAATTGATAGTGCTTAGTGCAGTGTAACATTTTCTAGGCTGAACTGATTCAGATTTTGGAAAATTCAGGACATAACTTGGGCATGTAGGTTGTGAACCGCAAAGTTTGCGGAGTCAGTGCAGTCCTTACGTTGTCCCTGCGATATAGGGACTCTCTGGAGATCGGGTTTAGCTGGCTACATGCAGAAAATATCCTTTCATGTTCAAATCCCATTTCACCTTTATCATGTCTCATTCTCCCCTAAATCCCGTTGCCTGTTTAAGAAGCATAATGACAAGAACCACAAATAAATCTGTGTTTCATGCAGTTTCATTTTTCATGCAGGAAAAAGGGGTGGCTAAAAGGTTAGTGCTTAAGGTCTCAAGTTGAATGTAACAGTTTCTCTGATCTCTGGTTGGACTAAGCAGAGAAAGTACAGTTCCTTTTTGTTTGGAATGTTTCATTACATGACTTCAGTGATATTCTCAAAGCGTGGATTTAAGACAGCCTCTGTCATGCCACTGCTTCCTTAGAGCAGATTTCATTTCACTTTGGCGAGGAGATTCAGTGTGCTTCACATCGGTGCTCAAATCCCTCATGCTGTCAAAAGTGAAAAATAATCCCTTCTCTGTGCCTTCTGCCACATACACAGATGTACAAACACATCCTGGGGCAAAATCCTGAGCACTTGGAAATCCAGCAGGGCCATGAAGGTGGGGATGTATATATGTAGTATGTAGCTCCAATATGAGGGGTATGATTTATTGATAAGAAAGAGGAGACACAAAGTAAAATTACAGCTGCTAATTTGATGAATTTATATTGATCAGTGAAGAACAGCATTAACTAGTTATCACCAAAGTTATCAGGGGAGAATGTTATGCTTATCATTTTGATGTATTTCTTTATTTCCTTTTTTTTAAATTTTTTTTTTTTATGTTCTCAGAGCTTCCAAGTGAGGTAAGATTTTTAGAGATGTCCAAGGATGTTGATCTTCACACTGGTCAGGATCCGGTGAGCATGTTAACCCTTAAAGCTGATTTCTTTCCCAACCACTGCCCCATGGCAAAAGGTGATACTTACTGATTATTACTTCTTCCAAATGCAATACACGCATACAAAGAATCTGTACTGGCTTTGCTTGGGACAGTTAGTTCTCTTCATAGGAGCTTTTATGGGGCTCAGTTTTGGATTTGTGTTGAGAATGGTGTTGATAACACACCAGTGTCTTAGTTATCGCTGAACAGTGTTTACAGAGCCTCGAGTCCTTCTCACCCCACCAGCAAGTAGGCTGGGGGTGCACAAGAAGTTGAGAGGAGACACGGGTGATACAGTTGACTTCACCTGACCAAAGGGATATTCCACACCGTATGACATCATGCTCAGCAGTAAAAATTGTGGGAAGGAGGAGGAAAGGGGGGATGTTTGGAGTGATGGTGTTTGTCTTTCCAAGTCACAGTTAGTGTGTGATGGAGCCTGGCTTTCCTGGAGATGGCTGATCATCTGCCTGCTGATGGGGAGTGGTGAATGAATTCCTTATTTTGCTTTGCTCATGTGTGCAGCTTTTACTTTACCTATTAAATTGTCTTTATCTCAACCCATGAGTTTTTAAGATTTTGATATTCAGATTCTCCTCCCTGTCCCACTGGTGGGGGACTGAGTGAGTGGCTGTGTGGGGCTGAGCTGCTTGCTGGGGTTAAACCATGACAGAATTAATTTCACAGTTTTCAAGAGCAGATGAATAGCTCAAGGTTGCAAAATGAGGCAGCAATGGGTGCTGCTATCTGTGGGGATCTCAACCTATTTAATCTGTTGCGCTATCACAGGCAAGATTCTTGGCCTGAATGGTTAGAAGAATGGTGTGACAGAAGATGACAGAAAAGGACACAGTCAACTTCAAGGAAACATCAGATTCCATCAGCTGAATCATTTCACACAGAAAAACTGGTAGCCTAACTCCTGCCAGCTACTTCCTAAAAATAAAGTATTCAACGTTGTTTATTAAAATGCAGTCATGAAGTATTGCCTTCTGTTCTATGCCTCCACGCTAATAAGCAAGATATTTAGTAAATCAACTGCTTCCAACAAACAAAAGCCAGCTAATGAATATGAAACCCCTTTTGCAACACTATAAAAGATTATCCAAAGCAGCAAATGCATCTAGAGAACAATAGAACATAGCTGTTTCTGCTAGCATTTCATTTCCATGGATGCAGTTGGCAATTATTTAGAAATTGTTGACAGTTTAGAAATCTATTTGTAGTATGGCATACGGCATATTGTAAGTTTTTTCAAAAGTGTGTGACATAATTTGCAGTGTGCTTTAGGCAGGAATTAATTCTTCATAGCGAAGCTAATGCCTTCTCTGCAAACATCTTGGTAGACCAAGGGTACAAAGGAAACTGTGATACAAGCATAATTAGACTGTGAGACTGTCATAGTGGTAGCATCTGGTCTGCATTTCCATTTGCTCCGTTTTATCCTGTAAGTTCTCAAATCTAAGGGCCATTTTTATGATTTTCCATTTTGCAGTACCTAGTAGAAGCAAATTCTGGTCCAGAACCACCTGCTTGGTGGACTACAGCCCAGAAAATAGGCAAAAGGAATGGGTACTCCTGGCTCCCCATTTCGTGTATTCACCCTAGGACTGCTGTTCTCCTGGCAGCTTTACTCTAGGGTCAGTTAAACCTCAGTCATCTTCACTTCTGTGAATCATAATACTGGGTGCTTTCAGAAGATACTGGTAATCAAGCTGGAACTGGGCATCCTCATCCGTCCAAGGTAGTGTTGAGAAGTGACATGGTCTAATTGTTTGGACAGGGAAGGAGAGGACATGGTTAAGAGATATGTATGCCACCTGACTGATGAAATACAAGATAAAATGTCACTTTCAGATATGTATCATGTGCATGCTTAGCGGCACCATAAGCACACAGAGAATCAACAGGTAGCATGTTCAGCAGTACTGCATAATCCAGATCAAATCTGTCACCTAGGATAACGTGATGACTGCAGTAAAACCAACCGCTACCCTGCAGTGGGGTCAGATAAGGTCAGGGATGAGCATCAGTGTTTCAGGAAGCAATGTACAGCTGCAAGACATCTCCCTACCAGTCTTTTCAAGCAACCCACTCCAGGAAAGACCAAAATCCTTATGGAGGGACTTTTTGACTGACCAAGCTTCATCTACATGATATTGCTAGAAGAGCTGTACATATGTCAGAGGACTTGGGCGAAGGGTTCCCTGTAAAGATTGAGCAGGGAGACGCTTGGGTCAACATCATAGGCTGTGCAGGAACCAGCTTTCTCTAACCAAGTTCTAGAGTTTCCCAAGAACTCCTGTCTAACTTGCAGATGGATTGGATAAGTACAGAAAGAGTTGAGGCTTTAGCATCAGTTTGTATCTTAATGATTGTAAATCTTTTGTATCTATAATATGAATGAAAAGTCAAGAAAAGATCTACAGGTGTAAACCTCCTCTTTGTCTTCCTCCATAGACATCCTTTAGTTCATTTCGAGTGAATTGTAGCTGCCTTCATCTTCACTGATATGCAAATATATCTACCAGCTTTTGGCATGGTTTCTCTATCTCAACTAAAATTCTGTATTTTTTTTTCTGAATATTGCATTGTGGATGTCTACCCTTCAGCTAAAGGTACTGCAGGAGGCAGTATTGCTGTTGTTATTATTGTTATTATTATCCATACTTTCTATTTTATTACTTTTTATGGGCAGTAGCTGTATACAATGTCTCCATCTGGGTTAGTCACTCTGGGCTCCATTGCAGCACTTGGAGGTGAAGAGGTATGTTAAAGTATGATTTGTCTTCAGAATAAATTGGTGACTCAGATAAATGGATCAGATTTAGGGAGTCTTGGATAGCCAGCTCACATATGCTAATATGCGCTGTAAAATCTGAAGGTAGATAAGATGAAAGCCATTCCCTGTTGGCAGTGACCACTTTTTGCCTCGTTATGTTCTATTGTCCCATTGCTGTGTACATTGCTGCTGCTTCCTCTCCACTTCCCATCTCTTTCTGCCAGCCAGTTGTTTCTCTCTCCTGTACTTTGAATGTGTGATTCACAGAGCGAAGAAACAGATACTCCAATTCTTGCACTATGCCAAACACACTGGGATTCTGGCCTGTAAATGACTCTGTACAAATTACTGTAATAAGCCTTGTTAACAACATGTTCCCATCAGGGGGGTACTTAAACACGTGTATAAAACTAAGGATGTGCTTCCGCTCCACTGCAGATAGCATTACTGAGGTATATGCTTTGACTTCAATCTGTGCTTTCTTTTTTTACCTAGTCATGCCTTGTAACTCAGTTGTCTGAAACAGTTGATCTTAAAACTCTGCATCAGCCCTGAGGAAGGGGGAGCTGAGAATGTGTGCTCTAATCAGGAAAATTACTGCCTGACTACTATTGACATTTCCTTGGCACTTCATCACTGGGGTGTGATTGCCCACAATCATTCTTTGCCTTTCTATTGCATCTCATTCCAGTCAAGGATCTCAACATGTTGTACAAACAGCACCAGATTTGTTGAGAAGCTGAGTGTCTTGGTAGATTGATTAGCTGTCTTCTTAATAACATCTACCCTTTTTATAAAAACTGGGCTTTCACATTAAGGCTCAAGTTTGTTTTGGCAACAGATTTCAGATTCATTCTCTTTATGCAGCTGACAGTAACTGTTGCTGTTGTTAATTTTGGAAAACAGGTTTATGGCATTTTGAATCCTTATATTTAATGTATAGTGCTCACGTTCTCAGCTCTTTGCACAATGTGTTGTTCCCATTTTCACCGGTTTTGACAGTGATGAGCCAAATAAGAAAAAGTCCACCCTATGCCTGCAAGTTTATGACACAGGGTGCAAAGTAGTAGCAAGGCCTTTAACACAGCAGTGGTTTAAATTAGTTTTGTCAGCTGTTTTTGTTTCTAAATTGCTTCAATTTTTATGCAACTGTAGATAGGGCTTATTGATTATGCTGTTTCTACAATGAAACAAAATCTTAAAGTCCAATTAAACAGTGTTCCCCAGCAGTGTCTCTCTGAATTTTTATGCAAACTGTTACACATACAATATGATAACAAGCTGCATTATTGGGTTTTTCTCAAACTGTCAAAACATTTAACAGTTCTCTCCAGACTGATGCTGCAATCTTTCTTGCTCATAGAAACAGAACATCAAGTGTGCAGAGGGAACAGAAGTGCAAAGAGTCTGTACCAGAGGTCACCGCCTTCTGCCCCAAGGTTGATGGGCAGTGGAACAGGAGAACTAGTATGTCTGGGTAGGTCTACTTTTTAAATTTAATTCTGGATATAATTTATCCAAAGTAAAATGCATTTTATATGCTTTTAATGTTCTTGGCTGTGCTACAGGAAAGACAGGTGCATAGAGAAGGGAAGAGTCTGGGAAATTATGGGTTAAACTGTTGCATGTTTCATCTATTGGTTGTTATCATTGTCAGAGGCAATGTGTTTTGAGGTTCCTTCAGCACTTCGGTACTAATTTGTCTGCCATTCACACATGTAGATATTACAAAAAGAGAAAAATCTGCTTAATAATGTTCCTTACATAAATGCTTTTTTTCAAAAAGTCTGTTCTTGTAAGGAAAGGTTAAAACTCAATGTCTATAAAAGAAGTACAACAATCATACCACTATTCTTTGAAAAAAATCTTATTAAAATCTCTTTTATTTTTCACTAAAAGGAAAACAGAGCTTTTGATAGATTAATTAGGAGCTGAAATGTGTTTATTACCTCCCTTTTTATATCTTCTCATTTTCTATTGATCAGACTGACTTGATCCGCTCATCGCAACTTTGAGCTCATTTCATCATGAACTGATGATGTGCTTGAAAGAACCTGTGGTGCCCGATGAAACCAGCTTTCTAAAACTTTGTTAGGACTCCAACTCCAGGTACTTCTCTTTGGCTTGAAAGAAGGAAAGGCATAGAGCTGAAAGGAGAACTGCTTTCCAGATGCCAAATTCTGCCCACCTTCCTGCAGCCTGACTCATCCATCCACTGAGAAGAGGAAAACATTACTCCAAGTGAACAAAGGTAGCCAAATCTGTCCTCTGTAAGGATAGTTCTGTGAAAACAATAATATTGTGCAGGAATTAATCTCCACTTCTCTCACTGGAATTCAGCTTTGTATATGTGACAGAATTATTGTCTCAGGAGCAAAATGCAGGATTGTGTGAAAAGTGAGTGCCTGGTAAACACTGAAACAATCACCTAGTCTTGAGGAAAATGTCACATTTATGACTGGGTTACGAAGAGGTACATAAAATTGGTATGTTAATGGGCACAGCAGCGTAATCTCACCCATTGCTGTCTTGTTACTGCCCAGGAAGCTCAGTGGGCTCTTTCTATTTTTCAGAGATATAAAGGAAGCCAATCAAATGAGATAATGACTTGGAAAGAGATCACTGGTTTACAAAATATGAATGAACAGGTTTTCTAGCAATTCAGAACTAAACTGAGTTGGGCATTTCTAAGAGACCTGGTTTAAGCCCAGCCTGGTAGAGCCTTGGGGTACCATGTGGTCAGGGGATGGTGGTAAACTGGACACTGAGCTGGTGGGACACATTCTGTCTTGTTGCAGGTCCTGCCTTTATCATTTGCTTTTATTATTCTTCCAACAGCTTCACAGGGGAGTCAGAGGAACATCACAGTGTCTGTGTGCTTTTTGTCTCTCTCTTTTGGGCTTGGAAAAAGTGGGATTTCTCTCAACAAATCCTCCTCTCTTCCCACTGCTGATACCCATGGGCCACTTATTTGCACTGTCAGCTTCTGTTTACCAGCACACATGCACTGGCAGCACCAATGCTGAGTTCAAATATGACACACACAAGTTAAGCCTGATGTGCTGTTGTTTTTTAATGACAATTGTTGGGTTCTAATGACATCACCTGCATTTTCTCTTTCCTCCTCCCCAGCTAACGAGCCTCAAAATATGAAAAGGATTAAAAAACAGTAATAAGACCTAATACAATATTACCCATATAGTTCAATGAAAGAAATGAAAGCTCAGCTTCACTACAGCTGTACGTAAAATTTATGGCGAGCTGAAGTACAGCTATGCTAATAATAAAATCAACAATGCTACTGATTTACTCCTTGATTCCTGGCTTTTCCATATTAGATTTCTCTTACCAGAGATAATGAGGAACCCAGAAAGTGTTTCAAGTGAGAGAACTGTTTTGTTTTTATGGAGATATCATTTGATGTTGAAAGTGCTATAAATGATAAAAAAATTGAGTTATGTTTCTGATTAAAATGTAAAATCCAATTCTGTCTATAGGATACTGATTTGCTTTTTGCTAGTATGTGACTTTGGACAATTTGTGCCTCTCCATGTCTTATTTCTCTTTCCTTCTTCCATCTATCTAGATTGCAGTCTTTTGTGGTTGTTGACTACTTCTTACTGTTGTTCAGTGCCCAGCTTAGGGCAATCTCAATTGCAGCATTGTGACTCAAACACTAAAAGAAAGAAAACTCTGTAAGCAGTGACCAGTATTCTCCTCTGTGATACTGACTGGGTTAAAGGGGTTAGTACTGTGAGCCTGTAGGCACTGCAAGGCAGTCCTCTGAACTGGCCTTAGGATTCTCTATTGCACTGGTGACACATCTTTCGGGGTAAAACACATGCCTGTAGTCAGTAGAGACCTGGTGGAAAGGTGCCATCCAGAGTGGCTTGCCAGTACCTGTAGGAGGCACTGTGTGCCCAAGAATCCCAACACCCTGCTCTTGCATCCCCCAACACGTCCTGCATTCAACTTGCAAATTATAGGGTGTACCTTCGCTGGTGCATGAGTGAACGCACACAGACTGATGCTGAGCACTAGCATGTGACATCTCAAAAATACTCTTCCATCTAATATAAAAAGAACAAAAAGCTATCATATATTCCCTCTTTTAAAAAGCCAGACACAATACAACTTCTTAAAGTTCCTTCTGTCAATTAAAATGCATTTTTGAAGGCTACCTGTGAATGAAAAGCTCATTAAGTTAATGGTGACCTTCCAGATCCTGAACATCCTCTGAAAAGCCTTGCAGTGCATGCAAATAATTTCTTATAAATATTTCTCATTTGATTTATGTTCCAGAAAGAAGTACAAAACCAATTTGACTAATTACAAAGACATTTCCTTTTCTTCTTTATTTGTGAGAAAAGATAAGGTTTCTTTCTATGATTTCGTTCTACCTTGTTACACAGTAAGAAAATTAACAAGTTATTCTAATATACCTGATACATGACACCTTTTGTTTCCCTTCTTCATTCACAAACTGTTTTTCTACATAAGATAATGGAAACATAGATGAGAAAGAAGATAATGGATATTGGAGCTCACATAGTTTCTGCTTTGTTCTTCTGAAGACTGCATGCACAGGCACAAATGCTAATTTTCTTAACATTCAAATGACATCTCTGTGCTATATAGATTTATTTATTGCTTGTAATTCCTCTCTCCTTAATGTTTGACTGTTTTTTAGTATTAAACATGGAATTTTTATCTCCTTGGATGACTATTCTCCCCCATCACTCTCTCATCCCTCCCCGCCTCTCACTTAAGGGTGCCTTTGAGGTTGGAACTATGTCTGACACAGTCAGTACACTTAGACTGTGATTAATTGTGATTAATTATTATTGCCTGTGATTAATGGGAGATCTCAGGCCAATATCCCATTGGATTTCATCTATTGCCATTGGTCCTTCACTTGTGCCTTCATTTTAGCGACAATGAAACCTCACTTTGGTTTCTCTGTGCTTTTATTGAATATAATAACAGGGAAAAGGAAAGTATGGCAGGTGTCCCCAAGCACCCACTGAGCTGTCTGTTCACAGGAATCAATCAGAAAGCGAGGCTCTGTAAATGGAGCCCAAATTTGACTACCACTGCATGGCAAGCAATGTTTAGCACTGTCTGCACTCCCCTGTCTGGGAAAAGGTAGGATTGGACTACAGAAAGTATAGGAATATAATTTGTCCTCCCTGGACTGCATAGGTAGGCTTGCAATCAGCAGAAGCTCTCCAGTAGGAGTGTGGTTGTGCTACAGAGAAATTGCTATTAGATATTTTTCAGGGCTTTTTATTTTCAAAAGCTCTTGAAAGAGGAGAATGTACCAGAGAATGTTCAGGGCAGATAGAGCTTTTCAAAATGCCTTTGGGTTAGATTTTTTTATTTTTCAATGGGAAAAGAAATAAATAATTGTAATTTTCTGATGTATTTTTGTAAAGGCTCTCAACAACAGGCAAGCTGGCTTCTTTGTCTTTTTCCTTTTCCTTCCTTTCTTTAACTGTCCTTTCTTTAACTGTTGACTGAGTTTAGGAGAATGAGGCTTGCGTACAATTCTGATGAGCGGCTGTGCAGTGTATGAATCACCCACACACATACCCTGCCTCTGTGACTCCAGTGTACACCACGTTCCTGCTTGCTAACCTGGCTGCAGAAGAAACTTCCAAAGAAAAAGTACTCATCAGGAACGATGCAGGTCTGCAAAATTCACTGGGACAGACCAATCCATTGCCACGAAATCTTGCATATGTCTGTAACTCTGTTGATATGAGCAGTCCCATGAGTTTCCATGGAATCGTTCTTGGAAGTCAAATTAAGAATATGAATGCATCTCCCTGAGCTGTGTTTAACTTTCCTTAATTGTCATGACCAAATTCTGAAAATTACTGCAACGCAGTCATATACCTAAGCAAGGGGATATTTTCAGATGTCTAAGAAGAAATAAGGTAAATTTTTCCTTTCACTTCTGAGTATCTTCTCCTAAAATGTCTGAGAGAGATCACCTGCATTTCTGGGCAGTGACAGTGAGGGAAACAAAGCCAGGTCTGATGCTGTTAGAATTTGTGTGAGGCTGTGGCCATGGATGAAGTGGTCAGAATTATCCCAGGAAGTAGGGAACCTGTACAGGTAAGGTATTTCCCGTAAAAGCCAGTGTAAACTCTAATGTAAACTGGCTTCAGTGTAAACTGGCTTTTTGGAGATAAAGGCATTATTAGACTTCTGGACTGACATTTACTTTTAGAAAATAAGTCTCAAAGGAGAGAGGACATTTTGGTGTTTTCTTCTCCATTATTGCAGTCTTACCTGCAGTAAGTTGCTCAAATCCACAGAGCCCTTAGGACTGAGTGGTGACTGTCCCAGCAACACTCAAGGAAGCTTGAGCGTCTTCTTGGGTTTCTCAACTTTGTAATCTATGCAGGCAAGAGCAGATATATTATCCAGACTCAGGTTCACCAGTCATCTGATAAAGACTCAAAATACTAATGCAGTGTGCATTTTATGCAGTGAAGTGCTCCTAAATCTCCACTGACTTCTGTTTTGGATGCATGGAAAATGAAGCTTCAGTAAGAAGTTTGGAAGAGCATCTTAACTGGGAGTGGGGGCCCTGCACAGTCAGGGCTCGGAGAAGCCATCTGGTCTCCCACTGGCCACCTACAAATTCATCTCTGCCAGAGTAGGACAAAAGACATTTACACCAGTGCCAGACGTGCCAGGATTTTCAGACTAGAAATTAAGCATGAAGTAAAATACATTCAGAAGCTTCATTAAGTGAAACAAATGGAGGAGTTTATATTTTCGGTAATAATTGCAAAGGACCTTACAGACTGTATGATCTGCTCCAGGGAGGGTTTTCTCACATCTCTGGCAGGATTACCAACACACTCTCTGATGCAGCAGTGAGTGGAACGAACAGATCTTGGAGGGCGGGTGTGGAACTCAGTGGCATGTTAGGTGTCTCAAAAATAGGCTCAAATGTTTTATTCTCATTCTGCTTCTGTTTGATACTATTTATGTTAAGTCAAACCTGGATGTATAATATTGCCATAAATAATTGAAGAGCCATGGTCCCTTAATGTATTTTCTGTAATGTACTCACAAGCATTTCAATTTGAGAATTGTCAAAAGGTCTGCAGTCTCCTTATTTTAGATGCGGGAGGGAGAGAGAACACCAAGCACAGTCCAGCTAGAGAGAGAAACAGAAATGCCATCACATTAAAATGTTGCTTTCTGAGGTCTTCTGCACTGCCAGGAACTTTCCTAAGGTACCTTAGGAAAAGAGGGACCAGATAGAAGTGTAACTTCCAGTAACTTTCCATTATGAGTTCAAATCTGTGTTTTGGGGCTTGGAAGAAGAACTACTTCCAAGGTAATTTGTAGCAGTCCATGGACCACTGTGTCATACAGTGCTATTGTCCTTGAGCCTCTGTAACACCTCTGGTTCAGGGTGGCAGTGCCCTAATCCAGATCCTGCTCACTCTCTTCATTGCTGTTCATGCTGCAGTTGTACCTTGGAGCCTTCATTACATGTTATGGACTCACAGTACCAAATGGTGGTCAAACCAAAATAGAAAGTCACATTTCCAGGCTTACGGTTTTTATATACACCAAGAGACAGACAGAAGGAGGTGGACAGGCAGAAGAGGGCAACGACCATCTGGGCATCTGGGCTAGAACTGTAGTTTCTGACATAGTCTGAATGCAGCGGGAAGCCTCTCTCTCCAGTGTATCTACCCTTGGAGGCACTGCCATGATCTGGTTTCCCCTGAGAAGGCTGACAGTGATTTCCAGTGCAGCTTGCTTAGAAAATACGTGAAAGTTCTGCTCACCTTGTGGAAGCAGCAAGCAGGGTGCTGATGAGTTCCCATCTTCAGGCTCTGGATCTCCAGACACTTCAAGACTGTGGCCAAGAAATGAATGCTCTCCCTCTCCTGGGATCTCTGCCTCCTTCCTATCTCCTGTTCCCTCCTTGTTCTGCCTTTTCTACCTAGAATGCCCTACCTCACCAGGCATAGCATACATGGATTGCTTTTGATGGTCCATCTATGAGCTCTTGTTGCAGCATCGCAGATTTGTCTAGCAATGTTTTTGCCTGTGTGATGGGGCTGTTGTGCAAGGATCCTGCGCATTTTCCCCTTTTGGATCAGAGCACAACTGAGAGCTGTGAGTCCCTCAAGCTATGGAGTGGTCTTCAGCACCGGGAGGCACTGAGCCCACTTAGGATTTTTAAAAGAGCTTCCTCTGACAGAGAGTCCTTTTACTGTGCAAAATTTTTCCTGCATTTTCTACCCCATTTGAACTTGTTTCCTCAGAAAAAATCTTCAACCTCTTTAAATTCAGTTTGTGCTAGAGAGGTGTGAAATATATTAAGCAGATGAAAGAAGCCAAACCAGTGTATGGATAGACTGTTCAAGGGACTTAAGCTCTAACTATAAAGTATTTAAAACACTGAATTGCAATTTACACTGTCCCTTTAAATCATCTTGTGTATTCCATAACTGCAGGTAAGATTTCCAGAGACACTCAGCCTGCTCCCTTGTGCTCAGCATCTCTTTCTTTCCTTTTCTTGCTGGCTAAGTACCTGACAGCTTTCTCTTCCTCTCTGATCATGCTACATTTAAAGTTCCCTTTAGGTGGACTTTAAACACTTGGAATGTGAGTTCACAATATTCTCCTGTAAGCAAAGACCTTCTCCTTGTTTCTACAAACATTCTATTGCTAGCCCTTTCCAGACAGAGATATACAAGGAAAGGTATGCACTTTATTCACTGTGTTTTGTGAGACTCCCCTGATAGCATCCTGGTTTGATTCAATACCAAATGGAAGACTGGTGCTGTTTTCTGCATTTTTCACTTGAAAGAGGAATGTGGATACACACGGAGTCACATACATGGCATCAACTTCCTTATCCCTGTGGTAAATTGGCCTGGTTCAGAAAATGAGGCTATTTTTCCTTATCGACTATGAGTGTTAGGCTTGGGATCCAAGGCTCCGTTTACTGCCTTGGAGAGTTTTTCAGGCTGCTACCGAAAGTGCTAAATCCTACACTTCTGCTAACTGCTTGGAGGAAACACCATCCCCCAACTGTGTGGGTTTTAAAACTGTTCTAATATATTTTTAAGTGCTTTAACACTCTCCCTTATATGTGACGGGCAGTCTCTAAGCCTGGATGTTGGGCAAAATATCAATAAACCCACTGCTTCTGTTGAAAAGAAAACCTCATGCGGCTTCCCGTGCATCCATTGCGTTTGTAAATCACTCAGGGCACATGACCTCTTAACCGTATCTTGTTTCCAGCTTGCAAAATGATGAAAGGTGATTGGGCTCTGAGTGCTCACTGCCACTCTCCCCCCTTCTCTCCTCTACGTGATTTTTCCTACCCCCAAGATGCTCTGACTGAGTAAGCCCAGCTTGCACCAGGCTCTTCCAGCTGAGGGGCAGCAGACGCAGAGCGGCTTTATGCGCTCCTTGCTCCCACAAAGGGCAGGGTCGGTGAGGGTCGGTGGTTTATTCCTGTCTCCATCATGGAGAGGGACTTTGGCAGCAGGAAAAAGCAAACCCTTTGCATTCCCTGGGACATCAGTGGAGTCATGGACGAAGGGGAAGAGGACCAGTTTTGCCCGTGAGTAATAACGCTTCATTTGGTAGCCGCTTTCCACGTTGGCAGTGGATTCACAGCTCAGGCAAGCCGCGGTGTTGAGAACTGCTCCCACGTTACACGGGGACAGACCGAGGTCCCTGGGTCCCTCAGCGTGCTGGTGTGTGCATGCAGCAGCTGGCCTCCAGCCCCCTCCAAGGGTGACCTGGGCGGCAGAGGACAGCCATTGTGTGGGCATACCTTGTGCATGTGCGGTGTTGCAGGGGGCTGTGAAGTTGTTGGGAGCAATTGAAAGAGGAGAAAAAATGAAGCTAGATGCAACCCTGAAAAAGCAGATAGAGAAATCAACACCAGGCTAATTTATATGCTAGTACACATACAATCTCTTAAATGGCTGTAGGACAGTGTGCTTCTTACTTCTCTTAATATATCAGAAGTGCCCTCTGGTATAAGAGAGTAGAGAGAACTTGTTTCTACCCAGATACTCTATCTTTTGATGTTGAAGACCAGAATATGCAGCTGCAAAAACTGCAGCAAGGAGAATGGGTTTGAGCAGTGAGAGAAAGGTTGGCATGAAGAAAAAGATTCTGACAGCATTTTAGGCTAACATAGTGACAAAATCAAATTCTGCTTCAATTTTAATCTTTAATAAGACAAGCAGTCCTGGCTGAATTTCAGTACTAGTTGGGGGTGTCTCTTTTGATCATTGTACACACAGCAGACTCCAGCAAAATCTTTAGAACTGCTTAACAATGCACAAATATATTCAGATGTCCTTCGCAATCAATAATATGGGTATATAGACAATCAGACATTTTTTAAGTGCAAAGGATTTTTTCCGATACAGCAACTGTCAGGTGGAAATCTGTATCTCACAACACTTACCTCTAATTTCCTTTTGCCTCACCAGGCTTCCCTCATCTCTGGTGGGAGCTGGGGTATGAGACAGCCCTCGATCTTTGTAGATTAAAAATAATTTTATGGGAGGAAGTCCTGGGTCTGGGGAAAGAAGAGGGAGCAGGCAGAACTTCTCTGCATGTTTTTAGAGGGCTATGTGTTAGCTGATGTGCTGCGGTATAGTCAAACATAGTCTTGCTCTTCCAGTTAACTGCACAACAATGGTACTGTTTCTTTTTTTTTTTTTCACTGGGAATCAAGGGAACAGGGAGAATTGAATCATTTTCTCTCACCCAAACTATTCCTCTCTGAGTCAAGGTCATGTACTCAGGCTTGGCAGATGCACTTGGACATATGCCGCTGCCTATTTCCTTGTAAGGCATTCTGTGCTTTCCTGTGTTGGGGGACATGGACATCTTTGTTCCGCAGGAGTAACAGAGACCTGCCCAAGAGTTGTAAACTACAGTTTGTTAGGGGCTTACTTCAAACTGGTATCCCCGACATTGCAAGGGTATTGGCCACAACCTCCTTTCCTATCATGCAGCCCCACAGGGCAGACAGAGCTATCAGGATATAACCCAACTTAGATCCGGGATAAATTACCTCATTAATCAGCCCGTCTGGTGAGACTTGTGAAAACAGGAGGCTTGAGAGCTGCCCTGCAGCACCCACTAGTACCAGGGCACAGGCTTCCCCATAGGCACGTGGGAGAGCTGCCGCAGCAGCTGCCATTCCCCTGGACTGAGGGTAATGCTTTGCTGGTGGCCATTTCACACAAAGAAAAAGAGTCTGTAGTTTGAGAGAGAAGAAATTATTTTTGCTACCGCACAGACGGTTCTTTCATTCACCTTAGGAAGCAATGGGAAAAGGAGCGAGATAGAACAAACAACATCAGCTTCTCACAAGAATAATTACACTTCCTCTGCCATTATAAAGAGCAAAATAAAACCAAGTAAAGGGCACCATATGAAGAAAGACAAAAAATAAGGGATTTTGTGTGGATACGTATCTTTATGACAGTGAACACTGTCCATTTCTCTTCATAACAGTCTGCCTTTATTATCATTATCATTTTAATCTCAAATTCAAATTTTGAAGTATGAATTTATACTTGCACATGTGACATGCTCCCAGCCTCCTTCCATAACACAACATATAAGGTCCATTCAAATGGCTATTAATAGTTGAAAATAGTTAAGCCCTAACGAGATGCGTAACCAGCTGTTGGCACAAATGCAATTTTCTTTTGCAATCTCATGGATATCCTACCAGAAGAGGTCAACTTCATGGTATTTTGAAATCCAGTGAAGAGCAGGCTTGGAAGGTAAAGGTACAGAGAATTTGGTAGGTTTTACCAACATTTTTTTTCGTAACTCTTTTAATTAATATTTGTATTGCATACTGAAATGTTGCTTTTGACTCCTGTTCTAGAGTGCCTACACCTTTCAGGATAAAGCATCTTGCAATGCTGAAGTGGCTTTAATGTTCCACTTCATTTAGTTGGGTTTTTTGGTTTGCTTTTATGCTGCAAACTAGTATTTTGAAATTAATTTCTGTTACACTCATTGAGGTCACTGCTGATAGGATGAACCCTGGCAGTGACATGGCTTTTTTTTTTGTCTTTCAGTTCTAGGGTGTTATTCATTTCATATGTGAATAAAAGATGGGAGCTGATTGACCTCCACATTAGGAGGTATATTGGATTTGCTATTTGCCTGTGAAACCTTTGGCTCACTGAGACTCCTGATCCACTTGAAGTGAAGCTTCCAGCAGATGTTTTTAAATGTATTTCAGGGAGTCAGAGAAGCAGTTCAGTAAGCAGTGCAGCCAATCTCATGGTTTGATTCCCCGAAGATTTGTGTCTTGAGGTTGAGCCACCGTGTGGACACTAATTCAGTTGGGGTGACTGTTGTTTCTGCGCCTCATGAATCATGTGCAAACCAAACGCTTCTGATTCTCCTTCTACTCTGTCAAACCTCCTTGAAAGTGGCCAGCAGCATCACAAGCTGTTAAAAACGTCATATAGGTAGCAATGCTAGATAAGCCTTGTTAGGAAACTGTAGTAGAGAACATACAGGTACCTCTAAGACAGATTACTTCTGGTATCAGCACTTTATGCTGGCACTTGCTCAATGGAGCGGAGGAGTATGTTGTGTTTAGGCCAAGCCCTAGGAAGTGCTACATACCTTCAATTCCTATTAAATTCCACATAAACTCAGTGTTACTCTGCACCTTGCAGTCTCTGGCCAGGGTTTTGTATCTGGGTATGGTTTTCTGCAGAATTGAGGCAGGTGCTCTAATAGCCATTATAAGTTAATTTTGGGTAGAACAACAAAACTCTCCACCTGCCTCAACCTTGATTAAACATCTCAGAACTGTTGTGATCTCAGCTGTATTTTAAACAATATTAAGTAATTGGCAATAAGAATCTCCTAGAGCTCATTTGACCATTTTCTATCTCACTTTGGGGCAGATGATGTAAAATGCCTAAAGCAAAAAGGGCTTTGCCTTGGGATGTTCTGTCTTAATATGATGGGACTTGTGATTGCAGCTGCAGGACAAGCACCATTTTATTTGGGGAGCTAGAATGTACATTCCTGAACCTCTCCAGCAATGGCCCCTCACCTATCAGCAGAAATTGGCTACTACACAGCTGGCTTGAAGCACTGTTACTTGGGCAATTGTGTAAGACCTTTGAGTTAGGGGGTAAGTGTCCAGGGCTGACGGGCAACGGGAGGTTGGGAAAGCAGAATGGGAGAGGGGAGGGCTTTTGGTGAGGTGGCTTGTGGCCCCTGTGGGGCTGTTTCTGCAGTGAGAGGAATGGTGTGTGGGGCTCAAGCGAGGGCTCATGGAGGAAAGAGAGAAACTTTGGTTCAGCTTTGCCTGGGACTGGTAGAAAGAAGGCCAAGGCAGCATGGAGTGTTTGATGTTTTGATGTGCTGTATGTCACTCTGCAACTTCTGCTCTTCTGAATCTGAAGGTCACCTTAGATTCCGGCTTGCTTTAGATTTAGGTCAATACAGGAATTGTCTCATCTTTCCTTAGAGCATTGGTGGTTACATTAACCAGCTGAGGTTGTGTCTGAGAGGCTGCATTTTGCTACAAGCCCCACCTTGTGCCGCAGAGATATTGAGCCCACTTTGGAAGCTGCAGGAACGGTGGTTACTCAGAAACTTGTGGCATTTGGGTGTTAGTACCATAGTTATTGTGCTGTTGCTCACTTCAGTTCCATGCAGTAGTATCTTCTTTTTTTTAATTAAGAAGAAAATGCTTGTTGAGTTTGTGTGAGACACGCAGGGTGCTGTGGGAAGATGGCAGACACAGGACCTGCCATCCTTTCCTATGGCCAGGAAGGTTTCTATGGTGTTTAGGACAAGATGAAACAGAGAAAGAGCTTTAAGGCTGCAAACTTTTATTGTTTAAAATCACTTTAATAGCAAAGATAGCTGTGCACAAGCCCTGGTCTTCATGACTTATTATTTTTTTACTCAGTTTGATAATACTGGCTTTTCAGAAAATAAATGCCTGAGATACCTCCTAGTAGTTTCTATCACAAACGTGTTTGAGGAAGAGATAATTCTACTTTTTTAGCAAGAGAAAAAAAAAAAATCTAATTAATTTTACCTGTCAGTAAGCCAACTGTTAATTCAGAATCCACTGAGAAGCTTTTGATTAACTAAAAATTGTCCTTTATTAAGCAAATTAGAGCCATTCATGCAACACATGAAACATTTTTGTAAAGCTGCTATTAGAAGTAACTTACTGAATGATTTCACAATAAGAAGTCAATTTGCCAGGAAGAGGAGACCATTTTAGTTTCAGTAGGACTGGGCATAGTCAGAGATGTAGCATCACAATGAAGCTAAACAGCTGTACTGCTCAGGATGTTCCTAATTATTCGTTTCCTGTATGAAAAATCTGTCCATTAACACTCAGGATTGTTAAAATATGAGTTAAGAGTAAATAAGCTGAACTGCATTTAGTCACCGTGCCAGCGCTTTCAATAAGAGTTGACCCTAACTCAATTAAGCAGAAATTATTTTCAAAGTGATATAAACTAAGTGGTGTGGTAGAGGCAGCAAGCTATTAGATTGCAAATTATTATGTATGAGGGATCTCCAGTAATTGTCAATGATTCCTAATATATAGCAAATGTGAAGTCCTTTACGCTAGAGTGGTGTGGGGGCAGAGAGCACACACTGATGCTTGTGTAGGAGCTGACATGCAATAACATGCTACTTCCAAACTTGTAGTCCAAGCATTACACTACTCTAAGTTGAACTTTTAAATTCTATACGAGAGCATCTGCAAGAGAATTTAATGAAGTTTACCTCCGCTCCCTTAAACATAGATAGGGATTAACTCTGCTCACTGCTGTGCATGCCCAGGCTGTGGTATGTGAGCAGGATTCTGGAAGAGGCCAACGGACAGCTGAAATATGTTCTGTCAGTTGTCTTAGTGATGTGCCATGCAGTGGGGGATTCGGGGCCACCTTAGGAAGGAAATTGCTGATGTGACTGAGTGGGGAGTGCCCTCTAGATGAAGAAATGGTACCAAGAACTGCCTCTGCTGCTGAATGTGTGGGTGTGAGGGAGCTGGAAACTGCCAACGCTGGTGCAAGCTGGCAGCTCATAACGCCTGTCAGGATGCAAACCCCTGATGCCCAAATCAGGCTCCAAACATCTCTATTCCACATCTCATTGCAGTGGAAGGTGCCACCATGTCCAGCTCCAGACCTAATCTGGCAGTGCAGCTTTAACTCGTGTATTGCATTTTCTGTAACTGATGCAAAGGGCCTGGAAAACTTGTCTGAATCTCCCACAGACTCCTTGGCACTCTTCCCACTTTCCCTGTCTCATTTGGCATTTCTGTGCTTGCTCATAATGAGCATTCACGGAAAAACAATAAAGAGGAAATTTGGTGAAGAATAAAGGTAAATTTATTAGGGCTAGCAAGTGTGGAGAAAGCTGATGTGTGCTGCGTCTATAATTTTGCCAATAACACTGCGACAGAAATAGCAGTTTAGGGTTTGCATTCAACGTACTCATCTGCATTTCTTCTCTGTTCCTTTGCAATCAGACTAACAGCCACTGTGGAGACCATCAGTGACAGCGATTACGTTATGACCTTTTAAAGCTTACTTTCAGAGTAAAGATTTTTATCCCATATTACCGATAATTGCTGACTGAGTTTAATACAATCCTCCCAGTGCACTGCAACTGCAGGGTTTGTGATTGCCATGATTTAATAGATCAAGTGTCTTGGCCGTGGGGGAGGCAGACTATTGTAACAAGATCTCTGCCATTTGGGGAATTTCAAATTTCTTACCAAGATGCTCTGTATTTGCTGGACGCCTCTGCTGCCCTGGTCTTGCAAATGACATTACCCTGCTGTAGAGTACAGCCATGTAAGGAGTGTAGTCAGAGCCAAACATCAGGGGTTATTCAAAGCTTTGTGCTAATGAGGCTGCAATTTAGTTTTATCTTCAACCAATCCATGGGAGCAGAGAGCAGAAGGAGGTAAGCTAATCCTATGTTTCAGCTCTCCATGGCATGCCCTTCCCTTCCCTGGCAGCTGTATAATGCATGTGGCCCAAAAGGTGTTCCATGTGACAGAGGGAGAGGACACGTGTAAAAGCCATGACACAGTAATCCGTGTCTCTGTGCAAAAATGTTTTTGTGCATACCTTGACCACTCATGTCCACAACCTCAGTCATGTGTAGTGTGGTACTTTGGGCTTGTGACACACAGAGTCACAGAAACATGTTGGTTGGAAGAGAGCTTTAAAATCAAGTCCAACCATTAACCCAGTGCTGCCAGGTCACCACTAAACCATGTACCTCAGCACCTCATCTACATGTCTTTTAAATCCCTCCAGGGATGGGGACTCCACCACTTCCCTGGGCAGCCTGTTCCACTGTTACCATTTTGGTGAAGAAATTTTTCTCAATATACAATCTAAGCCTCTCTGGTCCAACTTGAGGTGATTTCCTCTTGTCTTATTGCTTGTTACTTGGGAGAAGAGATCGACCCACATCTTGCTACAGACTCCTTTCAGGTAGTTGTAGAGAGCAATAAGGTCTCCCCTGAGCCTCCTTTTCTCCAGGGTAAACAACCCTATTTCCCTCAGCTGCTCCTCGTAAGACTTGTTTTCTAGACTCTTCACAATCTTCGTCACCCTTCTTTGGACACGTGTATGCCAGAAAAATCTGCTGGACACAAAATAAATGCAGAATCAGGTCATCAGCTCTGTATAAACCACACAGTTCCAGCACACCATTTTGGAAGGGGCACTGTCTAGAGAGACTGAATTGAGATGTAGACCTGTGTGCCCCCTTCTTACTATAGGGGACACTAGCATAATACATCCCTAATAAACAGTTTGCTTATAACTAATGAAAGATCTCACAACAAAAGCTGGACCATTTTCCCTGAGAAAATCCTGTCAACCTGAGACACACTTGGTAAGGCAGGCTTCGTAGAGAGTCTGGGACATTCTCTGGCTAATGAACTGGAGAATTGGATACTTCATCTCCTTCAGCAATGTGTTTCCTTCAGGCCTGCAACTTAAAGAACCTGTCTCCTAACACATGTGCACACACACACATGCGTGCACACACACAACTGCATGCACAGGTGTGCATGCACAAGTACTCCATCACCCTTCCCCCTTCCCCAGTCAGCTCTTCTTTTGGGGCAGAGCAAAACTGGGGTGTCACGGAGTCGTCATCGTTAGTGTATATGCAAGAGGCAGGATGCTTTTGTTCTTGCCATGTGCTGACCCAGAACTGAGTAAGAATAAAAGCTCTCTACAATGAGGGGCAGCTAAAGCCACCTGAAAAAGATGCCTTGGTCGTGCTAATACCTTGAAGAACCAGGATAAGCCAGTTTGTGCGAGTTACGAAGCAGACCTTCAGTGAAGGCTAAGAATGATCCCAATTTTTCATTTTGAAATTCAGGTCTAATTTGGAAAACTTCGGTTTATTACTTTAAGTTTTGCATCCCCTGAACACAGGCCAGGATGGGCTGATGGGGATTGACTGATCTGCAAAGACAGCGCAGGGTGACTGCAAACACTCAGTGCAACAAAAACTGCTCTGTACCCTCTTCTGGCCCTTTATCATTTGGATAAAGATGTCCATGTTTACCTTATGGTTGATAGCAGTTTGTTTCCCCTATGAAGCAATTAACATACCAAACATGTGCCAGAATTGCTATTTCTAGGAGTCTTGTGGGGATGTGCTTTTTCACCTACTTGGTCTTGGTTGATGGGACAGCTGACACGCTGGCAAACATACCAGCGGTTATTGGAGTGTGAATGTGCTTGCTGGATTCTGGATGCAACTCCTGAGATGAATCATGGGGTCACTGATAGTAACAGCTCCTTTTCACTGTAATTCCTGCTCTTGGCATCAGGGGAATGACTCCGGTTTAACAACTTGAAAGAGAAAGCCTTTATAGCCCATTCCTTATTGGTTTGCCAAACTAACCAGTTCCCTCAAGTGATATTAATACCCCTACAGTGTAATTTCCTCATTAAACAGAGAACCGAATATTTTTCCACATCTCCACTTGATAGAATCCTTTATAAGCAAGCTGGGAAGTCTCATCTCTTAAATTTTCTTATTGAAAAAACTTCTGTCATTTTTCTGAAACACTGACCATTAGACATTAGAATTTTAATGCTTTTATTGTACAGTCCCAGCATCCACCCTTTCCATGTATTGTCTAAAAGAGCATTAACTAGATTCATGGGAGTTATGAAACTAGTCAGCTAACATTCGAAGCAAACATTTTAGCAGCACACCCCCACAGTTTTCAGAGGCTGAACTTTTGTTTCAGCTGTGATGTTATACAATCCTATTTCCATGGCAAACTTACAGATACACTCTTGTCAAAATTCATGGTTTATTTAGCAAAACTGTCGAGGCACATATGTGCCATATGCATTCTCCCATTCTTTACAGATATGCTTTTTAAAACAGCAATTTCCTGATGCAATTAAGTCTGCTGCTCGGACTTCAATAGACGTATTTGGCATTGAAATGGAATCTGGCTGGGATCCCTAGCAGTAAAAAGAACGCTGGTCAAAAAACCTTACACATTCTCCTACTGTTCCATCTCCTGCCTATTACAGCCTTCTAAATCTCCTCTGTTTTATCTGATTTTTTTTTTTCCCCATCCTGATATTATCCTATATTGAGAAGGCATCCTTTCCCTGAGGAGAGCTGTACCTAGTATTTGCCCATATCTTAATATCGTCAGTAGTGGCCATCAGGACAAGGTGATGCTACCCCTCTAGTCAGAGTGAGTCCAAAGGAGGGCTACAAAAATAATCAGAGGGGGCTGAGCAATCTGATCTGGTGGAGTATGTCCCTGCTCACTACAGGGGAGTTGGACTAGATGACCTTTAAAGGTCCCTTCCAACACAAAACGTTCTCTAATTCTATGATTAAATATTTTCATCACTGTCTACCCATGAGTCTCAAAAATCTGTGTCCGTCATGGAATGTCCTTCATGCAACTCAGGAAAAGCACACAGGCAGTCTGGAGATGAAGCAAAGGAGATACCTGCTTCTTCCAGTACAGAGGTGTGGCAGGCAGTGGAAGGTGGAATTTTTTTGATCCCTTGCCCTACCCTGCATGCAGAAGTGCCATCTCCTTCCTAGGTCTGGAGTGAAGAAAAACAGCAACAGGCAATGAAAATCATACCTTGGACTCCAGTTAGGTAGGATATGGAAATCTGGTTAAAACAGGAAACTTCACGGGGCACTGTTTTTTTTTTTGTTTTTTTTTTTTTTTTGGTTTTTTTTTGTTTTTTTTTTAATTTAATTTTTTTTGTGAGATACTACATATATATATATATGTAGTTTTGAAGTGTTTTCAGTTTGGAGAAAAATTTACCCTCCTTCATTTGTGTTGCTTCTGTTTCTTTTTCCTCATCCCTGACCATCACCTCTACCTCCTGTCTCTTTGGTCTGATCCCAGTCTCCTCTTCCAGCTAAAATGCATTCCACCACATCCCAGTGCCCTGGTCCCAGTGCACTCACACCTTTGCTGATAGTTGACTGTCACACTCCCTTAGTACTGTCGTGCCATCCTTGTCTCTTGCCTTCTTCCATTCTGATGTCCCAGCTCCTGACCTGTCATCAACTTTTGCTCCTCTCATCTTGGTGCCTCTACTGTTTTTTCTCCCAGACTCCTTACACTCTTCACCATTAATTATATTTGTAACCATCCCTGGCTTCCAGGCTCAAATGTGTCTTGCTGCCTTTGCACACGGTGCCCTGAGACAAGCTGGTAGTTGCCAAAATATGGCAAACATAGGCAAAGTGCCCTACTTCCTATCCCAGTGTATCCATGACACAGGGCAGCACTGTGCCATGGAGCCCATTGATGGTGTCCCTCACATACGTTAGCTGCCAGTAAAGACAGCAGAGAGACAGTGAAAATGGAAAACAGTGTCTAATGAGAGAAAGCACATTCTGGTAAAGAATGATGTAAAGCTGCTTATTTGGGGGATTATTATCAGAATTGCCTGTAACAAGGAAGACCAAGAATCCAGCTAGTGAAAAAGCAAGGTGCAGAACTAAGGAGCCCCAGCTCTGATTTTTCTTGCTCTGATCACTAGGCTGACATAATCTTGCTTGGTTGTGTAAAATGTCATTAAGAATGAGTGGTGAGCCTTTTCTTCCTTCGCTGATCACTCCTCTGCCCCTGACATTAATGCAACGCATGTTATCAAGGCATGACTTAACTCATGAGACAGCTCAAAGCACAGCCACAGCAGAGCCAAAGTGAATTTCAGTGGCCAAAGAACAGAAGCAAAACCCCTTCCCTGCCCATGTCTATGATGTGGGGAGGCAGTTTTGCACAGTGGCAAAGCCATTCACGTTTTGAGAGGAGTAGCATGAGGAGGGGGGCTGTGCTTTTTTGTGCCAGAGGGATCACTGGCTAGAGCTGGGGGAGTGCAGCTGGGAGCTTGCAGGAGGATGCATAGGTTGCTTTTTTTTTTTTTTTTTTTTTTTTTTTTTTTTTTTTTTTTTTTTTT
>JANVCC010000067.1:4669451-4698142 GCA_025345505.1 Todiramphus chloris collaris
TTTTTTTTTTTTTTTTTTTTTTTTTTTCTTTTTTTTTTTTTTTTACTAAATCACCCTGGCACAGCCCTCTCCTTTCCTGCTCTAGCTTATTTATTTGTTTCTCACTACTGGTAAACTGCCTGTCTTAAGAAGTCCTTCTCTGTACAACAAGCTCCATTTGGTCCTTCACCTTCCCAGTTTTACCATGTGAGGGACATATGGGGTGTCGTAGGGGAAGGAGAGGGGTTGCCAGAGAAACCCTGGACAACTGGACTTTGATTCTTTTTTTTAAAAGAGAAAAATAAATTGTCTAGCTATGGTGAGAACATGCAGAAAGCCGTGGTAGGGAAGAAGCCCTAGAGAGAGTGTTTAAAGCCCTAGTGAATTGGTCCAATTTATTCAATATAAACACCTTACTATATGTTGAAACAATGTGTGACTTTGAATACCATCAGGCTGCCAGCTCAGAATATTGAGGTTAGACTCCTGGACTGTAAAGTGAGAGAGTAGCTCTTCAATTTGCTGGACTGATATACAGGAAAGTGAAGAGACCTACCTGAATTAGATAGACTGCAGCTTTTTTCTGTTCCACAGATAACAACATAGATATATTTTAAAGTAGTCTATTTTAGGGCCAGCAGTTCTCTCTACAGGATCTCTGAACCTTCCATGTGCCAGTAGTAGCAATATACACAGCAACTTTCAAGCAACCCTTTTTTGGCATCCTTTTCAATTCTTGAAGTTTTTTTCCTAGTTTGTCTTGCTTTCTTTTGAAGAGAGGGGATGCTAGTAAGATTATTTGGAAATGAAAGAAATGTGCAGTTGTTAGGGTTGCCTGTAAGAGAAAGGCTTCCTGAAAGGGCAAGCTGTTACAACATCTCAGTAATTTCCCTGTTCTGTGAGGTTGTAAATAATAAAATCCTTCAGCTGAAATTTCTCTGTCCCCATGTCATGTGTACCACCACAGAAGGCAAATGTAGCTGCTGTTGTAGTGGGTAGATAATACTTCATAATACTCCCTTGTTTCTAGAAGTGTTATGCATTACCTATAGAACTGTATAGCTAAAACAAGGTTTCATCTTTGGCTAGCTTTTCTGCTTTGCCTGCCTAGTTTTAGATGTCCAGAAACTTTACAATACATTGACACCTAACAAGACCTAGTCAGAGTTTGCTTGAATTATTCATACAAAATACTGTCTAATTCCTTCTTGAATTGATTTAATTTATTCCTCCCCTTGCTAAAGGTAGAAAAAAAATGCCTGTATTCTACAACCACTATCATTAAGCAGCTCAAGCTACTCCCTCTGATTGTGATTGCTTGAGTATCAGAATTTTTTCCTTGAGAATTCATAGTAGGTTACATGCACTTGGCCTGAGTCTTCATTGTTCTGCCCTACACACAGGACAAATGGCTATGTGTTGTGATAATGGCCTTATTCCCTGTTGGTTTAAGCACATGTGTGAATCCAGTCCCTGGAATCGTGCTCCCAATTTGTGAGCAATCTGTTCATCTATTCTTTCAAATACAGTACTTTTCTTCCAATGCAAGAATCTGAAGCAACAGAATTGTCTCTGCTGCCTCTTTTCTTACTCTTTTGTGCATGTAGCCACCTATGCAATTATTTAATCAATAAAAACCTCTTTCTAGATAATGCATTGTTCCTCCTCAACTAAAAAAGGGATTTACTTTGTTCCTATCACATGGAGAATAACTGGAAATACATGCATAAATTTGAGCACGGAAATATGTAAATGGGCAAGTTTAAATAGTCCTTTTCACATCAAAGTATTTGTGAGTGACCAGCATCCTTCACTTCAGGGACTGGCAAATTTAGGACAGCATTACGTCAGATTTTCAGTTTCTTTACCAAAAGAGCCCTTATACCTTACAGGTCATCAAAACACCAGCAATCACTTTGTTGGACATAAAAGAGTCTCCTCCCTGAAGTGCTCACCATTCACATACCTGAGACCAAGACAGAGAGAGAATCATGGCACAGAAACAGTAATGGAGGAAGTCTAAGAGGTGAAGCCAGACTTGTTGCATGACTAAATACATACTACATAATAACTGAATATATGCTGAAAATGAAAGCAGTTAACTGGAACAAGAAATGTTTGCCTTATTGTTTTTCTTCCTTTTTTTGTCTACTTTTTTCAGTGCAGACATTTATGTGTGTTAGAAAGACAGAAGTATGTAGGTAAATTAACTAGGAAAATGATGGAACCACTGAAAATGCATGTTAACATTTATGAAACCATACACATAAGAGTACAAAGGTACTGAAACAAATATAGATAACAGAGCTAATAGTTACCAACAGTTACCATGTGTAGTTTTTGATATAATTTTATTTAACTAGTATATATCTAGCAATAAGTAACATCACCTATAAAATGACAGGTTAAAGTAGCTGTTGTTATTAAGTAGTAGATAACATCAATGAATCTTGTACAGTAATGCTGAATGTGTAAACTTATGTGGTGATCAGTTTAATGTTATCATACCCATGTACACCTGTAAACATCCAGCTTAAGATTTATGAATGTTTCTTACATGAATTTAGAAGAAATGTTTTTTTAATGTTCTTTTGTTTCCCTAAAATCGCTTTTTATTAGGGTATTTTAGGTGGGTTTTTCCCCTGCAGATTGAAAATTTCTTTTCCTAGAAAGTGTTATGGAAAAATGGGTTTCCTTTGGCTGCTATGGATACTAAAAATGCTGAAGTGTTTCTCAGGATTTTTTTTTCTGTTCTTCAAGGTAAGAAAATCAGAGGAAGGAGTTAAAAATCAGAGGTGCCATAAGCAGAATTAGATTTTACAGTCCTTCTACTGGAACGCAGTATCATCCCAGTGGAAGTCATTAGATTTTTTTTTTTTTTCTCCATATATAATGAAGGACTACTGTGACTCATTCCTGAATTGCAAATGAATTTTTAAAACCTTTCAGAGCCACAGTCAGGGACACCATAAAAACCAATAGCTCAGACTATCATTTCAACCTGTAATTCCTTAGCAAAGAGATTATACAGGTCAGCTACTGAGTAAACCCTGTTTATGATCATTGAACTTCAGGTCAAGTGTATTGCTAGGGAATTAATTCTCACTGGAAATTTAAGTGCTGATGAACAAAATCCAAAGGCAATTATAAGCAATTATACCTGTATAAAGCTAAACATGTCTTTTTGTTGTTGCTGTTTTAAAATATTAGTGACCAGAAATCATTAGTGATAAATCAACAATGTAGTTTCCTCATGTTTATTGTCAAAGTGTCTGCTATGTTTCTTTTTCTCTCAACTCTGTGGGATGGAAGATGACACCAAGTCAGTCTTTCTCACATAATTACATTATTGCATTAAGGCCTTGCTAGAAGTGAGAAATGTTGTTCAAAGACTATTGTCAAATATTGTCCCTTCCAGCCTATTCTCTTAGCCTCTGCTTTTCAAAGTAACTTTTTCTTCTAATGTGATTTTGTCCTTTTTGCCACCATCTGTCCTACTAATGGCTTGGTAACTGGAAGAGCAGTGGGCAGAAGACCACACACGAGCTGAAGAACATTATGCCCTTCCCTGCTTCCTGCTATAGCTTAATCTTCCCTGAGTGTAGCTCACCAGTAACCTGACAGGTAGGTATCCCATCTGAGAGTCAGGTGTCAAGTCAGGCTAGAAGAGGTACAGGGGGATCACAGGACAACGATATTTTTATTCCTTTCTGTGGCTCTTGGAAAGTTACTTCAATGCTGTGTGCCTCAGTTTCTACATCTGTAGCAAGTACATTGTTACTGATCTCCACAGGGCTGCTAAAACTTAGCTTGTCAATAGCTGTAAACCACATGGTTCTCCCTGGACAGAAAATACAGATATTTTAGAAGATTAAATTGAAATACTCATAGAATCCTTTAGAGGTTTTAAATCCTCTACTCCATCCATTAGGAACATGTACTCCAAACTGCACAAAGGCATCCCTAAAATATCACTCAGCCTTTTCATGAAAACCACAAGTTCAAGCACCTTGTTTAGATATGGCACTCAGAAAATACTCACAATGAAATCCTATCCCTGCCAAAGTGAGTGGATAGGGTTTTGTTTCCAATTTAGATTTTGAGTTTCCGGACAATAGAATGTTGCTCATGTCCTTTGGGATCATATTGCAACGGCTTATTGTCCTCACATCTTCAGTTTGGAGATGGCATTTCCCAAAGGAGTCTGCCCATCATGAGATTTTGGTTTGAGCTATCTCTTCTGCCTTGTAATTGAATATTAAATGTACACAGAAATACATTTAATAACATCTTGTGGTTGCTGGTCTTTTCAAAAACAATAACATAACTATTTTCTAATAATCTGAAAGCATATTGCCTTTCCAAACATATCAGTTTATACACAGGAAAGAGTTCAAAGCGATGGAAAAAAGACCATTCTCATTTGAAGAACTATTAAAGTGGTTTTCAAAGGTTGATGCTGTGAAATTAAAGGCAATGGAAAAATGGAAAAAGAGTTTATTAGGGGATATATATCCCTTCTGTGCAATCTAATTCTTGAGTAGAAGAAAGTGCATAGCAAGTGTTTCACTCTTATTAAAAGAAAACTGGAGTCTGGAGGCATTCTTTCACTTCCAGTAAGATAACTCTGACCTTAGGCCAACAAGCACTGTGGGAATATAATTTTTTTCCCTTCCATACAATCAGATGCAATTTCAGCTATGGGGCATGTGGAGATGGGGAAAAGAAAGAAATCTTACAACACTTCAGGCATTATCACTTTCATCTCCCCAAATGATCCTGGATTTTAGCGACAAGTAATTGATGTTACCATGTTTTAGTTAACTGCCTGGGTTACCATGCTGAGAGAAGTCCAGTCAGCCACAGCTGTATTGCTGTTGTGAGCAGAGCTTTGGTGAATTTCTTTCCCCATTAAAAAGCTGAGCTAAACTAATGGGTATCTCCATGCAGGAGAAGCTGAATTCACAACAGTAACATGGCAGTAAAATCTGCTTAAAATTATAGAAATTTTACCCCAACCAGACTAGATCAGATCTTTAGGGAATGTTGCTTCCTTTCATTGCTCTATTGCATCTGTGGAGTATGTTCCACATCTTGACACCTGTTCAGAGCTGGATGTATGAGTCAACTTCTGCTCCCTACAGAAGCAGATAGGGAATGAAAACTTGTAGCGCTTATGTTGGTCAGGATGGAAACTACTCAGAGTAACTTCCTTGTTTATCATGCAGCCTATGAAAGGGGCACTAAGACATGAGGCTAGCAGCTAGTGAAAAATGGTCAAGGAGTCCTGTGGCTTGCTTCCTGCCCAGAAGAACCAAGTGCAGGATAGATGGCTCATCCTCATGGGGAGAAGGAAGCTTGTGGCAATGTAGAAAGGAGGTCACTCACACTGATGAAAGTCTCAGCAGGAGATCTCATCCATTCTCACTTCTCTGCCTGAATTCCTGAGGTTTTCTCAGGCCACTCTCTCAAAGTCATGTTTTAGAGCTCAGTACAACTCTTCAAGTTGGTATGGCTTCATGTTTGATGATTTTCATTTAATGAAAGTCAGGAAACATTAAATCTCTGGTTACAGTGGTGTACCCGTGTCTCTTAAGCAATGAAAGCAGCATGGACAATTTAGTTTGGCAAACCCTAAAACATGCCAGATCCAGGTGGATTTTACTTCTATAATTTAAACCATCTAACAGAAAATGCAGTTCTCATGTCTAAATGCGAGTTTCAGTCCCTTTGAATCCAGTAACAGGTCTCAAGAAAGTTTTGCTGATGCTGTGACTTCAAAGCTGAGCGTGACTCTACCTCCTGCCCCAATTATCAGGCAGTTTCTTTAATAATTCAGAATCCTTGCTAAAATCCTGACCTTAGAGATTAATAAAATGATCCTTTATAGCCTTTCCAAGTCAGGCCGATTAAACACAGATTTGGCACAGAAAACCTGAGAAACTTCAGTAACATTATTCATTTACCTAATAGTTACCTCCCCTGCTGACGCACTCCCAATTAATGCCAAGAAAGGCATCTGATTTGGTGGAAGGGGACCGCTTGTTCTATGCTCTCCATTACCTTGGATTTGGTCCCAGTTCAATGATAACATCACTGTGCTTTACTTGAGACTTTTAATTATTTTATGGAAGCGGGTAGCGGTTTGTCCAGCTCATAAGCACTTCCGAGGCCCTGAACGACAGCAGGTGTTTTGGAAGAAGGCATCATTCGCTCCACTGAGAGCACCTGAAGGAAGAAAGGCTTCTTCGGTATGGCAGCGGGTGATTAATTTATACCCTGCAGCAGGAAGATACCCAAGCTGAAGTATTTTATAATTACAACTGACGGTCTTCCTCGTATCAGCACCTCAGCTTTTCCAGACCTAGGTTCTTCTGCAACCAAGCAGCGCCAGCTTAGCTTAAATCTGCCTGCAAACCCGCTCCAGTTAAACTGATGCAACCGTACACGAGACGGCAGATTTAAAATTAGGTTTTCGTTACGCTAGTGTTTATGAATACCAGCTGAGTCATCTCAAGCTGAATTTAAACCAGTTTACTAGAGTTCATCCCTAAAATTAGCGGAGTTTAGCCAAAACAGTTGAAAACTTCGCTGCGAGGGTGGCACTGGCTGAGTGAGTCGTGCTGCGAGGCTGCCAGGGAGGAGAGCCAGGCTGAGGGTGAGGGGATGCCTCCAGCCGTGGCACGGCTGCTTCTGCCCAGCTGCCTCTTGCCCTCAACACGGCCCCAGGGGCAGAGATGGCGGCAGTGGCAACTGTGTGTGTCACCGGGTAGGGGCCACAGGAGGAGGAAAGCAGGCATTTTGGTCCCAGAGGGAGGTGAAGGAGAGGTTGAGGGGCCCCTTTGTGCCCAGAGGCTGTGGGGGCACACAGGGGCATCCATGGCAGGGATTGCTAGAGGCTTCTGACTCCTGGCGATGGCAGAGGGCTGTCCCTCCACCCACAGGCCTGTAATGAGGGTGGGTGCCCTGTGACGGGTGGAGAGCAATCCCAAACCCATGTCAGCACCAGGAGGAAGTGGCAGGGGGATGGCAGAGGGAGACCCCCCCCCCCCCCCCCCCCCCTTCTCCTGGCCTGATGCTGGGGACTTGGGTAGGTCCTTGGACCATTGCCCCACACAGGCACTTCTGCCACAGACAGGGGAGGTCCTGGTGCTTTTACCCTGCATCCCACCACTGAGGGGAAGGGGTTTTAGCTGGCTGAATGGCTGTTGTCAGAGACAGATTTGTCTTTGGGGGGACCACAGTACACAGATGGTTTCGGGGCACCTGACAGCCACCTCCTAATACCTACAAAGAGGTCATGGAGGAGATGGAATCAGGCTCCTCACAGCAGTGCAGGGCTGGAGGGCAAGATATAATGGGCACAAATTAAAATGAGAGAGTTTCAGGATGGGCATAGGTAGAAATTGCCTCCCCATGAGGGAGACAGTGCAGCAGGTCACCTCAAGAGGCTATGCCATCTCCATCCTTGGAGGGTTTCAAGCCCCAGTTGGTCCAAGCCCTAAGCAGCCTCATCTTCCCCCAGTGCTAGCCATGTTTTGATCTGGAAGGTGGACTGGAGGCCTCCTGAGATCCCTCCCAGCCTGAATTATCCCGTCATCCTATGATAACCAACAGGTTTTTTTTTAGACCAAGACAACTTTGCACATACAGCACATTGTAATCAGCCCTTAGCCTCAATAAGGTCCTGTGGCAGCAAATTATATAAATTAATCATCTACCCATCATGTAAATCAGCTTTATTTTCACTCTGACTTCGGTTTAAGTAAACAAGACAGTTTCATCTTTGCAGTCCCACGCACTTGAGGCAAACTTTCCTACACTCATGCTTTACTAAGTAACCTCTTTATAAAAGTACTGAGCCCTTATCAGCTGTCTATTGAAGGGAAATCATTGCCAGATAAGCACTTTGGAAAACTTCATCCTTTGTTTACCCATCTAAATAAGGCTTTTAGATCCTAATTTTTGGCACTTCAGTGTCTTGGCCAAAGCAGCTTCTATGTGTTCTGAAAAGACATATTCCTTCCTTACAAGAAAGGTGTATTATTATAACTGTAGAATCGATCCACCAAGATCAAAGAGAGCAGCTGTCCCGTTGAAAGTCTCACAATTAGCAGAACTCTGCACTTACAAGCACAACCACCAGTCTTCTAGTCATAGACCTCAATAGCACAAAAGCCAAGATATACCATCCTTATCTAACCAGGTAAGGGTTGTGCTAAGATGTAAGGGAATGTTGCATCTTAAATCTGAGCCATACTATGTTTATCTAAAATACTAAATTTTGTGTATACTCTATTTATAGTAATATGCTGTCTGTAAAAAAAACCCTAATTTTTTTTCTTTCATGGCTTTTATTTATATGTCTGTTTTCTTCTCTTTTAGCAGTAAATTAGTCACTAATTTAATCATCTTTAAGATCTATAATCTCGCCCACACCATCTTTCATATGAGTACAATAAGGTAAAGATTATTATTTGCTGAACTGGGGTATAATTAAACATTCTGAATTTTAATAATTTCAGTTGAATACAGTGAGAGATCACATGGTCTCCTGCAATTCAGGGAGATAATTTTTTGTTTGTTTGTTTTAAATGTTTGAGAATTTTCTACACTTTTTATTTAACTTCTTGCCTTTGATAACAGGGTTTACTTACATCAAACCAGTAATATACTCCACTGAAATGAAATAGTTTCTTTTGGGTTTTTTTTTTCCCCTCCTATGGCCATATTGGCAAGTTTCACAGCTGAGCAGTATGACAAATACCATATGTTCACCTTCGGGCCACTGTGTTTTTTGGTGGTAACTGCATTTCCTGCTGCTGTAGTTGCTCTGTGAAATTAAGAGTGACTATGGCACTTTCCCTTTATTACCTTATGTCATCTTATGTATATAGGCAACTTTCTAGAGTCACTGCTCCATGAAATGGATAAAAATGTGTGTAGATTCATAGTTTGGATTGGTAAAGCACAAACAACATTTGAATTCTCAACAGAAATGAAAAACGTTCCAATGGGAAAGTTGCCTGCAAAAAATTCAATACCTTTCTGCCTTTATTCATTTAGTCCAGCCTATATTGTATACGAATCTAATGAAATGCTAGGCTAGAACTCCATTTCAGTACGAAATGACTCAAGGGAATAGAGTAAATGTCCAACTTCATGAACAATATATATAGAGCATGTCCTTTGATTAGTTTATCTAGTGGCTTGTAACTTTGCTTTTGAATAAACAGGGGTTGTCAGGCTGAGGTAGGAGAAGAGTTTACTATCAATATTCATGCAAACATGCCTGTCCTCAGTCTAGCACAATTTGATGGAGCTTTTCCTCTGTCTTGCTTTGACAAATTGACTTTCTTAATGTGTTTTTTTCTTTTTTTCTTTTTTTTTTTTTTAACGTTTCCCAGAAAGTGGGTGTGGAAGAACAACCGATCAAATCCTCATTCCCCACAGACCAAAATAGCTGTCAATAGGAGCTGAGAGTTCATCAGGATGTCAGGATTGAGCCTTATATTTGCTAGTCTTTTTGAGGCCTACTTCCCTCAGAACCATAGATGGGCTAAGTAAAAGATTTCAGAGTTTAAGGAATCCTTGCTATTTTTAATCTTTTAACAAATGGTGCAGTCCATCCAGAATTACTTTCCTTTACTCGCTTCCAGACTAGTCCTGGCCCAAAGGATTTCCTTGCTTGCTCCACTGCCTCTAGAGAAGCTCCTGCTGGTCCTCCCTCCACCCAGAATAGTAGCTTACAATCATCCTCTGACGGCGAAATCTTCCTCAGTACTTTAGGCTGACTCTTCCTCTTCGTGCTTGTATCCTTTGACAGCTGCTGCCACTGATCGGGACGCTCACCTGTGGACATGAAGCAACTGTCTAGTTAGCAACTGCTCTGGAATTTTACAAAATTGCTATATTAGGCATACACACTTCCAAGTTAGCAACAGTGCTAGTGCTGTAAGGTGAAGGAAGAGGCAACAAAAATAGAAAATCAACTTCCAAGTTATCAAAGGTGTTGGTGCCTTAAGAAAATCATTGGCAGGTTTAGCGTGGGATTTTGCCAGGACTTTGCAAAGTGAGGGTAGAGAGCTAAAGATACATAGTTGGATGTAGTATACATGCTTAAATAGCAATAAATAGCTCAGTCTGCACTCACAAGGAGGATTTACAAGTTGTTCTTCCACCCAGTTGGAGTTTCCTTTAGGAGGTATGTCTGCTCTTCCTACAATATGCAAGGAGAATTAACACTAAAGAACAGAACCCCTAAGGCCAAGAGCTGTCTAGGTAGCAACTAGCAATAGAGACATACAGAGCTTTAGATCTACTTCCCTCCAGTCAGTGTTATTTTGGGCTAACTAGAGGTGCCTTCACAACTGTGAGTCCCTTCTTACTCTGGAAGAGTAAGCTTCCAGAGAAGCCAGGACAGCTCTTTCTCAAAAGAACAAGCGGGTGTTTTCCTTTTGTGGGAATGTCCAAGAACAAAAATTGGTCACTCCAAAGTACTGGTAGCACCCATTCTTCCTTGGCTTTGTTTGCTTCTTCAGGTACCCTAACTTCCAGTGACATGCAGCACAATTGGAGATACAGAGGTTTCAGCTGAAGAGGAGACTTTAATGAAATCTAAGTGCTTAAACTCACAGCCAGAGTCCTGAAAATCTCTGGATTATCTACTACATAGTATCAGTAGAAAACTTTATAACAGTCCATATATTGGATCAGGGACTGTCCCAGATTTGCTTATTTATATGCCTAGGACTACCTCAGTCTCAATAAAAATACCCTGGGCGTCTAATTCTGTTCCCAGACACAGAAACACTTCTCAGTGCGTATCCAATGCATTTGGTTACATTAAAAAATGCCTGGAGGAACAGGAGTGCTTATCCAGAGCAGAAAAGCCCGTGTTTGGACCTTCTTTTGCCTCTCTATCTGTTCCACTCCCAGAGCTTCTTTTTAAGTCTGAGGACTCTCAAGACTACATCTCTCAGGAAAACATCTTGATGAGAACCTGAAGATTACTCTAAGATGGGGATATTCTTAGTCCTCAAGGAAAGTAATTAACATTCAAGTATATAGAAATGGAGAAAATCAGTAAGGGCTTGTCTACATACACTATTCTTCAATAAGGATAATTAACACATTGATGTTATTATGTGATGTTGTCAAAATCCAAAGGCACTGCTTGATTTGTGTACTTTGTGACCATCTGGTCCTTGGGTCAAGGGTCCAGATCAGGGATTTGAACCTAGCCTTCTCTCTTCCCTCTTTCTCTCAGACATGTCCATGAGTATTTGCTTAGGATCATACTTTCTCATGCTGCCTCTCCCATTCATGTGCATTTAAAGACTTGAAGGAGGTAGATGAAGTCTTTAAATGGAATTATTTTCTTGTGTGCATTTTGACTACAGAAAGCATTGGAAACGGCTGGTTTCCAGCTAATAAAGCTGAAACCTTGTGGGACTGAGGTGTCAAAAGAAGAAATGTTAGAACAAGCTGCTATATTGAGCAGCAGAGTATTTAAAAGAAAACTTGGCTGCTGCTCCACCAAGTATTTCCACCAGGAAGCACAAGAACTAAATGGTTGTGTGGTTAACAAAATACACAATGTTATTTTAATAGCAGACCTTAGGGTAGCAAATTTGATAGAGTCATAGAATTAAATAATCATTTTACTTGGAACAGACCTTCAAGATCATCAACTCCAGCCATTAACGCAATGCTGCCAGGTTACCAGTAAACCATGTCCCTTAGCACCACATCTACAGGTCTTTTAAATTCCTTCAGGGATGGTGACTCCACTTCCCCAAGGAAGCCTGTTCCACAGTTTGACAACTCTTTCTGTGAAGAAATTTTTCCTAATATCCAACCTAAACCTCTCCTGGCACAACTTGAGGCCATTCCCTCTTATCCTATCACTTGCTACACAGGAGAACAGACTGGCCCCCACCTCACTACAACCTCATTTCAGGTAGTTGTGAAGAGCAATAAGGTCTCCCCACAGACTCCTTTTCTCCAAGCTGAAGCCCAGTTGCTTCAGACGCTCCTTGTAAGATTTGTTCTCCAGACCCCTCACCAGCTTCATGGCCCTTCTTTGGACATGTTCCAGGACCTCAGTGTCCTTATAGTGAGCGGCCCAAAACTGAACACTATTTGACTTGCAGCCTCACCAGTGCTGAGTACACTTCCCTCATCCTTCTGGCCACACTATTTATAATACAAGCCAGGATGCCATTGGCCTTCTTGGCCACCTGAGCACACTGCTGGCTCGTACTCAGTCAGCTATCAGCCAACACACCCAGGCCCTTTTCCACTGGGCAGCTTTGTAGCCAGTCTTCCCCAGGCCTGCAGTGTTGACGGGGGTTGTTGTGGCTCAAGTGCAGGACCTGGCATGTGGCCTTCTTGAACCTCATACCATTGGCCTCAGCCTATCAATTCAGCCTGTCCTGATCTCTCCGTAGAACCTCCCTGCCTTCAAACAGATCAACACACCCATATAACTTGGCGTCATCAAATTTCAGTCCTACCTCCAACAAAGGCTCTGTGGTAACTGTCAAAATTATAAACAAATTTGTCTAATATCAGTATTGAGTAATAAGATGAAACAATAATTAAAGGAAGTCATTAGGAACCAATAGGAAAAAGAAGATACATAATACTCACAAATCAACATTGATGCTGTAAAACAAAGTGGTGTTTTCAATCTACTGAGAATTTATTGTACGTGCTAGCATAGTAATGCCTGAAGTAAAATAATCTGAAATAATTTACATGGACTTTTAAAAAGTATTTTTGCCATAATTCCTGAGGTGGGGACTATTAAGAAAATCAAGTAATCATGAGGTGAGAAAAATATGACTACAGAATGGCAAGCCTTAAAAAAGGAAGGAATATAAGTAAATACCCAGGTGCCATGCTGGTAAAAGCCAGCCAAGCAGTGACTTGCAGAGCTGCACTATAAATGCTGTCAAATACTTTTCAAATGATAGAAGAGCTCACCTGAAGTGCAATAGAGTGTGAAAAACACCTAACAAAGGGACCTAACAAAGCTAGGAAAACTGGCAGTGGGATGATAGATGGAATATGTCAACAAAACATGGACAATATTGATGTTTTTAAATAAATAAAAAAAAGTACTTGGGAGTGGGAAGGACCTTGAAAAAAAATTCACTAAAATGTTCATCGTCAGTGATGGTCGAAGTGTGACTATATGGCTAAATAAGAAGATAAGTAATAACAAAAAATATACTACATTGTATACGTAACATACTTTATTACACCTGTATAAGGTATCTTCAAATATAATGTGTGAGTGCATGAGTACATCGGTGCTCATATATGTACTGACATAAAATATTCACCTAACTACAAAGTTGAATTTGAAGAAACGCTAATACTTAGTAAGAAAGTTCTATGATTCAGATTTTCTGTGCAGTGCTGTGATGTTAGATCTCTGAAGTGCTGATACTTCAGATACTCTACACATGCTCATATGCACCCATAAGCATGCACATGCATATTTCTGGTATGTATATGTAAAAATCACAGAATCACAGAATATTAGGGGTTGGGTTTATCTAGTCCAACCCCCCTGCCTCCCTTAAATATTTTCCTATGGTTTACTGCCTTTTATAACATTTTACCTGTTTATGGATTCCTTACAGAAATTATCAAAAACAATGGAAGTTTTCCATAGAAATATAAAGTGAATAGACAGGGACACTTAGCTTCAGACAGATGAAGATACATGAAACCATGGTACAGAGGAAGGCAATTGGGTGGTGTGTTTAAGGAGATATTTGATGCAGCTGAAATACAAAAAAAAACCCCAACCCTGAAACATACAGAAATGCTCTTCCATTTAGCACTGAATTACCAACCCATAGAGCTTACTACCATATGATACCCCCTGAGCCCAGGAGTTTAGCAAGATTCTCCAAGCAGCTAGAGAGTTGTATCAATAACAAAACCACTGAACGATACAGCAAGCAAAAAGAAATTAATGAGCAGACATGGAGAAAATGAGCCTTAAAATGATATTTCCTGTAGCAGCAGGGATTTCTACGGTGTTTCTTGTGTGTTTTGAGGCACCTGAAAGTTCATCTGGTAAACACGGACTTGATGGGTAACTGTGACCTGGTAAGGCAGCACCACAGATCCCAGTTTCTTATGTTCCTATAACTAAAGGTGATCTCAGTAACTTTGATGACTGCATTTCCATTGTTCTTTGATAGCAACACTGTCCTGGTTTGAGTGAGAACAGAGCTAATTCTGTTCAGTGATTTTACTTTTCAGCTCAGTTCTTCTAACTGCATTTTCTGACCTTAGCAGTGTTTTCCCAGGCAGTGTCTGCTTCTAGCAAGGATAACATGCCAGTGCCAAGGATTGGTGTGCAGACCAAGGCCACTGCTGGATCTTGTGTACCACATTGGGGGGTGCAGAAAGTGAAAGGCTGAATCCTGCAGAGAGGAGTGGACAGGACAGGTGACCCTAAACTGACCAATGAGGGATTCCAGCCCATAGATGTTATATTTGGTATAAGCTAAGGGATCATGAGGGTCTCAGGTCTCTTTTTGCCTGCTTTCACTCATCTTGGCTCTTCAGATTTCCTTACATCCAAGGAGGACTCTGTTCTGCTTTTGATCCCGGTCTGTGTGTTCCTGAATCCAGTACCAGAATCCAGCTCCTGAACACAGCTCCCATCTGCTGCAGGGCCCAGTCTGAGACTCTCCCAGTGTGTGCTCCACAGCATCAGTGGTGACGGTGACATAACTGCAATCAGGGGGATTTGGGTTCAATACTGGTTTTGTATATGTTTGTGTATATACCATTTTTATTATTATTATTTTCCTCATTTTCACTAAAGCTGTTCTAGTTTCCTTTTCTAATCGCTCAGTCTCTCTCCCTTATTCCCTTTCTCTTCCCCTTTGGGGAGGGAGGGGGGTTAATAGAGACCATCTGTTATAGGTCTAAGGGGCTTCTCTGACCCTAAACCATGACACTCAGAGAGTGAGCTTTCGAACTCCAGTAAACCTCAAAACATATTCCTCCAATCAGAGTTAAAGTTTTTCAGTGAACTGCAGTAGAAGCTGAGCTCTATGCAGGATAGTCTCTCCCATGATGGATAACAGTTGGAAATGATGTACTAAATTCAGGGCAGGTAAGAATCAGAAATGTTGTTTCCATTGCCTTAAAACTAAAATTCATTCAATTTGATCAAAGATAAGTTGTATGACCATTTTGGATTCATGAAGTAATTACTGAGTTATATGATTTCTTTAAATGTGATTTTGTATTTAACATGTCTATTTCTTAGACTCAATTTTAATACTCAAAATCATATCATCTGAAGTGTAATATTAAGAATAGAATGTTAGACTGAGGCACAAATGTATGAAGGTCATTTCAGTATCACATTTGCTGCTAACACTATACCAGGAACAGATTTTTTTTTTCCCAGAGATAACTAGAAAAATACCTCTATTGTGACACACATTCTTTTGTCTTTCTGATTTTGACCATGATTGTAAGTCTGCAAATGCTAAAAGTGGGCACACACAAGCATATGACATCCAGTGTTATTTATAACACTTGAGTATGAAAATAAATCAAATCTCTTGAAGTGTGTAACACGCTCAGGGAACTGCAGCTGAGGAGAGGTCTGGGTAGACAGACCTATAGAAGTAATTTTTTTTGTTTCACTCTGCATGCTAAAACCATAAGCTTAGCTACTGACTTAGGGGTGGTTGCCCATGCTCAGCATGTGTTATTAAGTGACTAGATGTTCCTTTGGCTGGGCAGTATGGAGACTGCCAGCGCCTGCTTTCTCCTGTGTGTGCAGTCCTTAGGATCAGGAGTGCCTGCCAGTGACGGCTTTCATTCTGGTACCATGGCCTGGCGAGTAAAGTGCTTGGAAGAGGACTGGTGGTTTTGGCATTCCCATGACTTATGTTTGTGTGCTGGGGTTGTTAGCTTTTCTTCCCCTTTCCGCTACTGAACTTGATGGGTAATTTTGTCTGTAGCTGCCTAAAGGCATGAGACCCACAGCTAGTGAATATTAGTGGCCTATTACAGGAGAAAGAGATTGCAAGTATCCTCATCTAACAAAGAACCTGCAGTGTTTCTTTTTTGTTTTTTTTTTTCTTTCTTTTTTTTTTTCCTTTTTTTTTTTTTTAATTTCAGTTGGAAATAGACAATCTGCTCAGAGAAAACTAAATTCAGAGCTTAAGTTTAGGCTCTGAAGTCAATCAGATAGACAGCATAGGTCCACAAGAAACCAGGCTGCATTTGTTCACTGCTCATAGGACTTAATTTTGGTTTTGTTTTTGGGGGTTTTTTGGTTGGTTTTTTGGGGTTTGTTGGTTTTTGTTTTTTTTTTTTGTTTGGGGGTTTTTGTTTGTTTGGTTTGGTTTTTATCCATGGCTTGAATAAAAGAGTATAAGAGCAGCTTTATCCAATTCCACTCAAAAAAAATGTGGATAGATTGCTGGGAAAGGGAGTCAGAATAGTTTTACTTTCTCTGCACCCAGTCCCTTGTGATTTTTTTTTTAGCTAAAGTGAAATATTTGATGTCAGGGGTATCCTCTCTACCAGCATCTTTGACTTGTTCCTACTGATCCTATTGACCCCGATGCTGCTGCTTTGTCTCAGGCTGCTGCTAAGAACCAACAGAGAAATCCTGAAATATCTTGGGCACATTTGGTAGCATGTTCAGCACCTCCCTACATCTCTGCTCAAATTGCCTTTACAAAGGTAGCAATGACACCTTTGCATCCCGACCAACTGAGTAAACCCCAGAGTGATCAAATGATTCAGCAACTTTGAGGTGAAGTTCTTGAAACAATAATTGCCAACATATGCTAGTCTGGAGTTAGAATATCCTCCCATGTCCTCCTGGGCACAATAAGCAGAGTGGTTCCTGTGAACAACTCCCGATTTTAAGAACTGGAATAGAGCAGATCCTAACAACAAACATGTATTTCACTCACACACTGTTTAGTTTTCTTTCTTAGTTGAAACTAAGTTGCTTTTGTGCATTTCAGGGTTTCATTGTAAAAGGTTCATACACTTCCAGAGCTGTAGTTCCCAAGATGTTCTAGAGAAGCTTTGCTGCAAGCACTGGAGGTTGCCCCAAAGGAGGAGCAGGGTAAGCTCAGCCGGTGCAGTACTTCGAAAACAGCACATTGATTTCTGTTTGTTCTTTTTGCTTTACTTATTCTGGGTCATAAGCAACAAGATCCAAGAACTTCAAAAGCATGCCTGTAAAACCTGTTGCCCAGTAGATTACACCAGTCATTCAACGGCTGCTCTGTACAGGTATATTATGGCACTGAAGTGAGAACCATGCTAATTTGCTCTTGTTTTTGTGAGGACTACTTTATATTCTTTGGGGGATCCTTAACATTGTGTTATTTCAGCTTTCTGCATTTGAATATATATCTTGGTATCACCTTAGAATTTTGTTCCTAATCCTGAAAGTGCCACATGCCTTTTTGGTGGCTATTTTGATCAAGAATCAACAGGAAATGTTTATATTTCTGGACTGAACAGGAGCTAAAGCTCTGTAAAATGTACTGTAAAAATTACTGAAAAATTTATTTTTACTTTTTTTTTTTGTTCCTCCCAGCAGCAGTAAGTTCTTGAAAATGGCCCTTGTTTTTCACCATCAAAATAACACACTGATTACACTGGGGTTATTCATCACAGGCTATCATTTAAAATATTATCTGGAAGGTGAGCCAGGTGATTCTATTTCATGTAGGCGTTCAGATTTTTTCCCCCTTGTATGAGTAAATACGTAGTTTCAGGAAAACAGTCTGAATTGTTAATTCCTGGTGTGCCAGCCTCTGAGAGGCTTTAGCAGCCTCTGAGTCAAGCAAGCTGGATAAGCATCAGGAGATGCTTACTCTTGGATCAGAAGCCATTCCCAAAGGAAAGCAGCTCTCTGGCAGCCTGGCACGTGTGTCCATGGAGAGCTCTCTAGGGTGTTTGAACTCCTTTCTTTGAAAAGTATGCTGACAAGCAAATAAAATAAGGGTCATCTAGAATATTTGCACATCCAGCGACATCGATTTCTTCTTTAGTGTTTGTCAGCTCTGCTGGGGTTGATATCTGGGGCTGCTACCACTCCAGTGTTAGTACTGGACACAGGGGCTACAGTGCCATGTGTCAAAAGGAGAAAAGACTTACTTTGGCTCATTTGAGTCTATGAATGACATTGGGCAGTTTGTTCCCTTCTTGCAACTTTCCCCCATGTTTCTTAGTGTGTGTGTGCTAATTACTAATGGATATTGCAGTAAATATTATTTACTCTTCTTCCTCTCTCAAGGCAATTTGTAATTCATAGAGGGCTGGGAGCAGCTGGAAGGCAAAGCAGTGATCCTGAAACTTTCTGGGACTAAAGTCAATGATGTTTTTATGGTCACCTAAGTTTCCAGGGAGTATTTTGTGTTACATTAAATGGTTGTTATGCACTGATGAGCATGCCTAATGAGAGTAGCCACTTCCCTCTGATAAATTATGGGAACAAATTTGAATGCTCATTAACATATATAAATTAACCCTGTGTGAACATTGTAAAGAGTTCTGCAGGGTACAAAAGTATCACTGTGGCTAATCCTACTGTTTAGATCTGAGTTTTTCACTTGTCAGAAGAAGACCAGTCTAAATGAAAATAAATAATTTATTTCTTTCTAATAAGAGAAACTGTATTAATATAAAACTGATTATAATACCCACACCCGTGGGCAGTTTCTTTCCTGTCAGGAATACCATTAAGAAGATATGGAGAGAAATAACTGCATGAGTCAGTGTACTAGTGAGAGGAGAGGTGAGGAGGGCCCTCAGTGCCAGCAGCAAACTGAAACAAGTAGAAGTGTCACCTTGCTTCATTTTAGAGAAGGCTGGGGTCCTTAGGAACAACGAGTTGCTTATGGCCTTTCCAAGGCCACCACTTGTGTTTTGTTCTCTAATGTAATCCCATTTTTCTATGGCCACATGCACATTACACTATTGTAGTATTTATTATTGCCATAAACTGAGGTACAGTCGTTTCTGGACAAAGGAATATTTTTTTCTTTTAGGAAAATTCAGCAGGTAAGAGGTTTTTAATCATAATATGCAAAATAAGTCAAAATGAATAATTTCAAAAATTAGCTTTTGATCCAGTATAGCTTTTTCCCAGTAGATTTGATCAGATAACTGGTTGCATTAATTGGTACTTGGTGTAGGAAGAAATGCTAAATACTTCTGCCTGTCAATTCACCCAGATGTACAGAATAATCCAAAAAAGCACATGCAGTAACTGACAGCAATGAATTCTGAAACTGCTGACAATCATGAATAATGCAGTAAGGTAAAAAAAATAAATAAATAAATCGTGGTAGTTGAGAGGTAGTTCACAGGGTGTTCTAGTAGCACCTTCTTTAAGTGTAAAGGATTGTTCATAAATGGAACTTTTCCTTTGAATTTCACTAAATTATACAGTAAACTATGAAGGTGAGCTTACAGAAGAGTGGCATCACATCTGAAACATTTAAATATAAATACCCAGGGCCTGGGAAGGAACCTCTACTAAAATGACATGTCTGCAATTGAAAAATAAACATTATTTCTTTGCTGATTCTATGTAAAATAGTGACGGATTTCCACAGATTGGGATGTAGATATATTAAAAAATAATGTTACTGCACAGACTACCTCGTTTGATGCAAAAAACAACTGAGGTCCAGTAGAAAGGGTCCCAATGACTTCTGTGGAGTCTCATGAGGAAATATCTTCACATTCTCTATCTTAAGCATGTAATCTGGTAGTGTAGGTGATGCTAGTATTCCCTGATGCTTAAATCGGCACATTATTCTCACTTGTTTAGTTGTAGTTTTGGTAGAGTTGCTATTTCTGTCTGCATACGTCTCCTTTTCACTTTTGTCAGCTTAACGTAAGACTACAAGAATAGGGGTACTGTCTGTTGCCAAATGTTCTCCAACAGCGACCAGAAGCAGAAAAACAAGAGTAGAAAGTAAGAGCAGAAAGAAGAGTATTTCAAGACTATTCTGCTCCTTCCCCAGAGTAGTCTTTTAGCTTCGTACAACTTACAGCTCAGAGACTGAGCTCAGACATGGTGGCCCTGTGTTCAGTTACACTCAATGGACATCTATTCCCTAACTTACCCATCTGTACCATTAATCCCTGCCACCCTCTGTGTCCTTTTTACTGCTATACATGGTTGCTTAGATTTCCTAAGAACTGTCAATGACTTAGGTGGTCAGGAGCCTGTAGAAAGCCTAGAAAGGTCTACAGGGGTGCTTCATGGTTTTTTTATGAGTTTCTGAGGCAGTACTTCCTTCAGAAAGTCCATGCTGACCCTCCCCTGATGCCCCCAAATATATATCTCCATACATCTTCTGTTTTTAATATACTATGTAGGTAGTTTCACCAGAAAAGCAGTTCATGTTTTTTTATTGCCTTAGGGGCCTTGACCTCCTACAGACTTCTTTTGGTTTGTTTTTTAAACAGATGATACCTTTGCCACCCTCCAGCCCAGAGATTCCTCAAGGAACTATGATGGACTGTCACATAATACAATACCCTTTTCCCAGAATGTAGTCTTCACTGTATGAGAAAAGGAGGAGACGTGGCAAACTTCCATGTCATGCTCACTATAGGAAGTATGTGGACATGTAGATCAACTTTTTAAAAAAGAAGGATAAGAACATAGCAAAGAGAACAGAGCATAGCAGCATGTGCCAAGGCACTGTGATACAGCAGCGTTCATAAAGAGCTGTTCTGAAGAATGAGCTGCCTTGGGTGTGATTTCTACATGCAGAGGCCATACTTAGAGTCCTGGCACAGTTTTCCAGAGCTATGTGTACACTGGCAAATAAAAGAGGACCTGGTTTCAAACCCAGTCTGAACAACAGGGGCAGGGTTTACTTGTATGCTGGGAAGCAGCAGCTTTCTGTGGATCAGGGCTGTCTTGCAGACAGCTGTTTGGAGAAATCCAGACCAGAGCCAGGGGCTCAGAGAACCATTAAGCTGTGTGGACAATCGGTAATCAAGCTTGCTCCCTGGCCTTGTTTTATTTAGGAGTATAGAGGTACTCAGTGTGATCCTTCTAACAAACAGGAACAGCTTGTAAAAGGATAAGAGAAACAGAGTGATTTCTGAGTAAATAATCTGATCTAGGGAATGATGTAAATCACTATCAGAGGCACTTTCATGCAGCATGAAATCATTAATGTTATGTAAGAGATGAAAGCATTTGCGAAAGGCTGGTGCACTTGTATTGGGACATGGATCATGATCTTACTGACATTTAGCATACTTTTACTTCTGGAGCTGGGGCCACTTGAGAAGCAACGTGTAAGTAAACTCTATTTAGGATGTAGTATTTTGATGTTAACTGAGCTGAAAAGGGCTCATCTGATGAGCTCCTTAATGAAAAGGAGCAGACAAATCTTAATTTTGGAAAGAATGGCTGCACGTGTCTTTTTGACCTGACTTCACGCCATGGATTTAGATCTGAAATGTGACCTAAATTACAATAAAATGAAGATGGGTTGTTTCTGCTTTCTCTGGTCCAAAAAGCATATACTGCTGTTGGTGGCTGGGAGCTGTGTCCATGAGTGGTACAGAGGAGGTGAAGGGTGGTGGTGTGAGTGCCTTTCAGGCCAGCATGCCAGATGTTGAAATAAGTTGTGGTTAATGTTCACTGCTCTTCTTTTTTTTTTTTTTTTTTTTTTTTTAAATTTTTTTTTATGTTTGTTTTTTTTTTTCCTGAAGGTTAATTAAAGGAGATGTTCTCATAATAGAGTTCCTATTTCCCAATACAAAAGCTTCACTGTTCTTGGTCTAAAAGGGAAGCATTAGCTACTTAATGCCAGCAAATTTGCCCATAAAATATAGCTTTCAAAAGCATAGTAGGCATGCCTCATTAACTAAATGAAGTATTTCACAGAGATGTAAAATCATGTGATTGACACATAGTGTGCAGTCAAGGGAGATATTATCCTGTGAAGCTTACAGCAATGTGACACCAAAAGCTGTACTGTGCAAAGTTCAAGTACAAGAAATAATGGGCTTCATTAGAAGAATCCAGGGTACACTGATCCATCACTGATGAAAGCCCAGCTCAACACCAGCTAGAACAAATGGTGGTTATTTTGTTTCCTTCTGAGTACCAAAGCATTTTGTCTTTTAGGCCTCAGAGTGCTGTCTCCACCACACTAGAGGAAGAATGTGTTAGTTTAAAAAAGCTGTGGTTCACACTGCCAGGAAATCGATCTTGGATCTTGCCCTCCATTACAACCACCCCAAGTGACCTTTTCTCCATGCCTCTTCTCCTGGTGCGTAGTGGTGCCATCACCCAGCAGGACACAGCTCATTGTCCTGGGGCAGAAGAGCTGGGCAGTGAACTGAGCTAGAGAAAGGTGCTGCCTACCTACCTGATTAGAAATCAACATCCCTTTGGTAGTGGTAGTCAATATTATTATTTGTGTGAAGTTTTAATTTCCTCAGCATCTCAGGAACTGTGAACACTTTTGACTCTCCCATGTGTCCTTTGGTCTTGGGGTTTTGGAGACTCCTAAGTCATAGAATCATAGAACCATTTAGGTTGGAAATGACCTTTAAGATCATCAACCCAACCAAGCCTGAGAGCATCAAGCATTTTTTTTAATATATACTTACAATCCTTTCTGAACATACCTGAGTCACACTGGTGTAAACCAAGGGGAATGCAACCTGATAGGATAGGTAAAGCAGTGCTTATCTCTGTGTTGATCTTTCAATCAATGGAACAACACTTTCATTTCAGGGAAACAGAGAAGCTCTTATTTTGAATAGCAACAAATTCAGGCATATGGAAACTGCAAATGCTTTTCTGCAGATTCAGACATCTTCAAGAGACAGGCTAGGATTGTTTTCATGAATATTATTCCTTTTTTCCTCAGTTACAGTGGTTAGCTGCAAAATACCTCTTGGGTACTTTGATTTCATTCGTTTCAGAACACAAATCAGGTATATTTAGCTAATCCTCTAAAATTCAGCTGTATTATCTTCTTTCATTAGCCTCTCTAAAATGCATTTTTACTGTTATGTTTTAAAGAGGATTAATCTTTCCTAATATAAATCACAGTAGTCTCTTTAGTTATGGTACGTCTTACACAGTTTAAACTATTTAAATGTTGATTTATGTTGCCTAAATTATTCTATTAGAGCTGTTGAAAGAGTAAGACTGATATTAGAATTATTTTACTGCCTGATGTGTCAGATACACATCTTGTTGAAGACCTGGTTCTTTTTCAATTATTGTCCAACATGTCAACCAGTCCTTATCTGTTTCTTAAAAAATCGAGAACAACTAATGACAATTGTAAAATAATAGGAAATCATTAAGTCATTATAAAAAATTATTTGATAAAACCGTGCAGTAGATGGACTCTTTGTATGTCCCTGGCATCTGGAAATGCTAGTGAGCCCTATTCTGTCTTCAAAGAAAATGAGCATGAGCTGTCACTCAAGCATGTATGTGAAATCCTTAGATTTCTTTCCACCGTGCTGTCATTCTGCTCCAGACATTTATCTACTATTTTTTTTCATCAGCTTTGAAATACATGGAACACTCTCACTTCCAGAAAAGACTATTATGATGACTCTGCAGAAGCTGCCTTCTTTTGTAAAATGCTATTGGGATTGATCTGTGAAACTCTCAGCAGAGGTGTCCTCTCTTTCACATGTGCCCTGCTTACTCTGAATCGCAGCAATGGAGGCTTGGCACAGAAAACAGCAAGGAGACCAGTAAGCCGCTGTTGCCTGGGGCAAAATGAGGACATGCATGTTTTTGTTCTGATGGAGATTTTAAAGTCATTGCAAATGGCTTATGTATAATTCCTTGGACTTATTTAAAAAGTTGGTTTTAATAGGTGGGTGGGGTTACAGCAGGAATGAGGAATCTAGTCACAGTTTAGCCCCTGATTTTCTGGTTTATTTCTTAAAAGTAACATGCCAGGACTTTCAGAAAGGGACTGGAATTTGGGATGTCTCAGTTTAGAGTCACATTCCTAAATTATTATTTTTTTTTTTTAATTTATTTTTTATTTATTTAGGAGGAACATTTGAAAATACTGCCTATTTATTTTAGGTGGAAACACAAACTGATTGCTTTGAAACAAGTTGAGCACATCTTAGTGCAGGCTCTTGGTGTAAGAAGGTAATTTCAGAAATTCCCTTTTTGGTTATTTAATTATCCATATTATGGACATAGCAATGTTAATCATGTAAAGCTTTTGCATCTCTTGCAAGGACATATAGCTCTGCTTCATCTGAAATTATTATAAAGCTGTGAAATCTAGAAATCATATGTTCCTACAGTCATACATTTGTACATTTTGAACTCCTCCCTGTTTCAAACTGGTTCACAGTGCACTGAGAGTGGAGGCAGATATGAGAGGTATCTTAAGAACACCTTCTCAGTGTGCCACTTGGGTGCTCTTCCAATGAGATTGCTCATGAGTACCCATTTGACTACACTTTGCTGGTAGGAGTAGGGGAAAGGGAGACCATCATGAACCCATCATCTCACATGCCAGGGTTGGCTATTGTTGAGCATCCAAGTACAAAGGACAGAAAGGGGTATGTAATCATTAGACCTGTGACTCTTTGCCAGCCTCACATTCCTACCATCTCTCCAAGGGAAATGATTCACTTCTGAACATGTTGGTGCAGCTGGGTCAGGGCAGTATAACAGTAACTCCCGAGGGCATGCCACTTTAACTTCAGCAAATGGAAAACTTCAGCTTCATTGACCTCCTGGGTGCATCCTGATCTTCGTTAAAGAAACTATGATAGAAAGTTCAATCAAGCAGACAGTGACTATATTTTTATTTTAAGCTACAATAGAGAAAAGGAGAGCACTTCACCACAATCTTCACATAGGATTATTTGTTGTAGCCAGCTCACCTACAAATTATACAAAATATCTCCTTGTGAATAATTGCAGTCTGAAGATGGGGACTTCAGCATTTCACAATGGGTGTGTTAAAACACAAATCTGGAGAGCCCTTAGGTGGAGGTGGGGATCATCTGTTTTAGGGGGAAGGACTTAACCCCTAGGGACAGCTATACAACAACTGTGGAAACCTAAGCCTGGGATTTGAGGTTTGAGGTAAAATTTAGAAAGTACCGAGGAATCTAGGCTAGTTGGGATCCTTGGGGAAACATGGCTGAGGAAGACCTGAGGGCAAAAGCAGGGACTATGAGTGGCCTGACAGATAGCTAATAATCTGTGATAGGTGTTTTACACTTCCTCCTAACGTCTCCTACTACTTACTATCAGAAAGGTTTTCTGGATCAGGTTAACTGCCTATCTGCAAGCTAGCTCCAGTGTCTAGGCAAGCAAATCTGCCCTAGCTCTGAGACTTTCCATCAGTCCCTTCACTAGGATTGATTTTGTGTGATTCAGATTCTGGTTTAATGCAACTCATGTGTGAATATGTTTGTGCGTGTATGTGAAATCAGACAGAAATGACTGAGTTCATTTGGTCTCCACCACAGAAAAAGGCACTTGAAAAGGTATGAGGAAAAAGGAGCTATATTTACAGTACAGCATTGCATCATTATATGAAGTCATTAATTAAAACAATTGAAATACCTAACAATTTTTTGAGGTTTTTTTTTTTACATGTGACAAGCAGAAAAAAGCAGATGTGAATTGATTGAATTAAAATGTATCTTACAAAAGGCAGTAACAACCTATTTAACTGTTATAGTAGCTCTTGATATTTAAACATATGAACCCTATCAGACAGCTTTGATTAGCTTTTAAGCAAAACTGATTTTTTTTTAATGAAAACTATAATATTAAATATTTCACAGTTTATTTGTCATATAATAACAGTATGTTTTTATTTAACAATAGCTAGTATTTAAAGAAGTATTATTACTTCGCTTCACAGAAGCACAGAATTATTTAGGTTGGAAAAGACCCTTGGGATCATCGTGTCCAACCATTAACCTACTCTACAAGTTCACTCCTAGACCATATCCCCCAACACCACATCTAAGCGATGCTTAAACACATTCAGGGATGGTGACTCAACCACCTCCCTGGGCAGCCTGTTCCAGTATTTCGCCACTCTTTCCATGAAGAATTTTTTTCCTAGTGTCTAGTCTAAACCTACCTTGTTTCAGCTTGAGGCTGTTCCCACTGGTTCTGTCACTAATTACCTGAGAGAAGAGACCAGCACCAGCCTCTCTACAATGTCCTTTCAGGTAGTTGTAGAGAGTGATGAGGTCTCCCCTCAGCCTCCTCTTCCTCAAACTAAACAGGCCCAGCTCCTTCAATTGGTCCTCATATGATCTCTTCTCCAGTCCCTTGACCAGCTTCGTTGCCCTCGTCTGTACCTGCTCCAGCACCTCGATATCTCTCTTGTACTGAGGTGCCCCAAACTGGACACAGTACTCGAGGTGAGGCCTCACCAGTGCTGAGTACAGGGGGACAATCACCTCCCTACTTCTGCTGATTACACTGTTTCTAATACAGGCCAGGAAGCCGTTGGCCTTCTTTGCCCCCTGGGCACACTGCTGGCTCATATTCATTTGCTTGTCAATTAGAGCCCCCAGATCCCTCTTCGCAAGACAGCTCTCCAACCACACTGCCCCAAGCCTGTAGTGTTGCATGGGTTTGCTGCGGCACAAGTGCAGGACCTGGTACTTGGCCTTCTTGTAAACAGTTGCCTGAATGGTGTAGTTCACTAATTCAATATTTAACATGGTTTAATATAATTTCTAATTTGAGTGGAGGTTTTTTTTCCCCCTCTCGTCTTTCTTCCCAGACACATATTTTGTGGAGATTTAATATACAACCATGTTTTTGCTATATATCTGTCAATGATGCAAGGTCAAGAAAGCATGATTTAGAAATAAAAGTAGTTTGTGGTTATCTGTAGGAGTATGTTTCACACTCTGGATTAATCCTTTACTTGTCTGCCAAGAAAATTCTTGTTTCTTTATCTTTGCAAAGGGTAATTTCAATGCTTTTGAGAAGCAGACATATAGGTATATTCCTCAACATAGGATATTAGGAATGTTAGAGATATTTTATATACAAGCCTTGTAGGTGAGGACAGATATCTTGCCTCTGAGCCTTTTTTATCAGGAAGTCAGCATAGAAATTGTAGGACAGGTATGATGCTCTTGTCGTGACCAAGTTAATTCTTAAATTCACTTGATGGAACACTTCATGTTACACAGAGTTTGTTACAGAGTCAAAATATCATGTTCAAGTGAGCACAAGAGGTTGTATACCAAGAGGACTTCTGAGACAAGGGTAAAATGGCCACCAGTGGAGAATGGTGTCCCCTGCTTTTAGGGGACAGAACATACTGGTTGCCTGCATTGTTGGCAAGTCAACATTTACAAACTGCATACTGGTCTAACTATCAAGGATTATGCATGTATCTCAGGACAAACAGGACTTATATCCACTTGATTTGGGGTTAGGTTTTTTTTTGTTTGTTATTTGTTTTTCTTCTGCCTTTCCAGCATAAATGTTTGTATTTCAATGTTGGTTAAATTGGCTGTTGTCTAAATGAGAGCAAGTTAAAGATGCCCACTAAGGGCGATGAAGCCATCACGCTCTTTCCAAGTAGGAAGCTGTGTGCGGTTCACTGAACGCTCTTAAATCCGTGCTGTTTCTTCACGGCTTCATTGAGATGTGGAATCCCACCAGGACCAACACTAAATGCCTACTTAAGAAGTGACGAGTCTGGAGGATGATGCCATCTCCCATCATGAACCTGCTGTGTATCCCTTAGAAAGTTTTCAGTCACTACAATGCATTCCCTGTATTCCTGTTAGCTCCTTTAGTTAGTTATCTCCCCTAACATGTCATGGCTAATATAGTAGATGTCAGGGAAAATGGATGTCTTTTCTCAGAAGACCATCATTAATCCATCAAATCCACTAAAGTGTCTCTCCTGTCTGTTCTACACTGAATCTATGTTAACCAGGATCAGAAAATCTATTGCAGCTGAGTAAAATAGCTTTCCCCTAGATTTTTATAATTTCACTCAGAAATTTAAAAGCATAAATAGATTTGTCTTTCGTTTGTTTGGTTTTTATTTTGTTTTTTGTTTTAGCATTTGTGAAACAATTTCAAGTTTGAGGAAAAGGGGGAGGGGGAAAGGTAGGCTATGGATCTTTTTTGTGTGTGATTTAGCAGAAATCATTTCAGCCCAGACAGATCGGTGAATCACATTATTCTGACAGCAACTAAAATGGCCAAGGAGTAAACTCCAGGATACTACTTAGAACAGTGGTTATTTCACAGTACCTTGTTAGCTGTGAGTGAGAAAGCAAGCAGGTGTGTGTTGGTTGGATCTGGAGAAATTCTTTATAATGAAGCTAAGTGCCATGGTAGGTTAAGTACAATGAAATGACTTGTCAATCTCCCTTACTTGTAATAAATAAACACTAATAACTGACTAGTTACTTCAAATGCTGATTCTGTAGTATAGGAGCTGAGATGGTTCAAAATAGTTATCATAAGTAGTAACCCTAAAATGGATATTTCAGGAGCTTTTCAGTTCTCTTTTTCCTTTTCTTTTCTCTTCTCTTCTTTTCCTTTCTTCTTTTTTTTTCTTTTCTTTTCTCTTCTTTTCTTTTCTTTTCCTTTCCTTTCTTTTCTTTTCTTTTCTTTTCTTTTCTTTTCTTTTCTTTTCTTT
>JANVCC010000067.1:4698152-4731255 GCA_025345505.1 Todiramphus chloris collaris
TTCTTTTCTTTTCTTTTCTTTTCTTTTCTTTTCTTTTCTTTTCTTTTGCTGGACTACATTGTAAACATAAATAATGAAACATCTGCTTTAGGCTTCTGCTTTTTATTTTATTTTTAAGAAACTTTTACAAGGAACTGCAATTGCTGAGATTATTGCATTTTTAGCGGTCTCTAGAGAGTTTGTAGAGGACAGTGATGTTTCGGAAGTGCTGACTGAAAACAATACAGGATTACATTTGTCTACTAATTTGTATCCTTGGTTTTTCTAGTTCTTCTCCTTATAATTTGAACAGCATGGTAGGTTTTGAGACTTCAATTATAACACCAACTCTAGTAGCAGCTTTCTCTACTTGACTGCACATAATGCTGAAAAAATGGAAACATACTTTTTCTTTAACTTGAAGAAAATTAAGGTCTTTCTTTTTAGAAAGAAATTAAATATACATAATGCATGTTTATGATTGAGAAAAAAAGATATAGCTCAGACCAGTGCAATGCTTAGGTGTTTTCATGTACTGAGATTTAAATAGGTAAACATTTATGTATTACACTAATAAAGGAGAAGGCATTCCCCTGGATTACCCGGCTGGTCTCAACAATGGAAGTCACAGCATGGCAGTAGACATTTGCATGCGACAACTTCAGAGAAAACAGCTTTTTTGCTCTCATTCCTGCCAACACTTCCTTTATTTTATTTTATTTTATTTTATTTTTTAGTTGTTAGTATTGCTGCTGTTTTTCTAGTAAGCCCATGAAAGGAGTTCACAGAAATTATTCAAAGAAATCAGGCATAACCCCACCTTTCCCCTGGAAATCCATAGCAAAACAGAACTAATTATACCAAGAATAAAAGAAAAGCATTGTTACTTAGCTTAATTTGTCCGTTTTCTGGAAATTGAAGATCTCAGCTGACTGCAACATGGCCTCTTTCACTGAAGAGAGTCATTGATCTCTCATTTTATGAATGAGGCCCTTTTAACAACCTTATTGGTCAACATGTTAACATGAATCTCTGTGTTGTCCAGTGAAAACACAAAAAATAAATAGGATGTGTCTGACAATGGCAGTAAGTCGTGGGCTGTCTTCATCATACGAGCTATAGACTCCTTGCTCCTGGAACAGAGGTTGTCTCGAAGGTGATTATTTGCAGTAGAAGTAACCATTACAAAACCTGAGGCTGTGATGACTATTGACTGCTCAGCCACCCATCACAAGCCGTTACTGAACCCCGGGGGAACATCAGACTCTAAGATGCATGCACTGAAAGTTCAGCATCAATTTAGATTTAAGACAGGACAGTTGCAACAGGCTTTCCTGTAGCAAGCCCTTGCATACACAACAGTTATGCTTGGCTAAGGATAAAAATTACAGTATTTTTGGAGTACAGGTGAAAATCCAAGATGCCATGATCTATTCTGGTAAGAACAGACTAAGACAGAGACTTTCTATCTATATGTGGTTGGACTCGATGATCTTGAAGGTCATTTCCAAACTTTATGATTCTTTGAATAAAAAGAATGTGGATGATGAAACAACGAATCTAGCAGGAAGATTCTTCCTCTGAACTAAGATTTGATCAGTTTAAAAATGAGGAGGAATCATCTCCAGCGTATTTTTACCTTTGTTTTTTTCTCTACTCCTATTTTAGAATTTGCAAAGCCCTAAATTAATTGTGCTTTTCTTTGTTCTTTATACAAGACACAATGTTTGTTTCAGTTGAGTAAGAACAATTGAGTCAGGCTTGAAGGCAAAGCACGCCATCTTTTTATCATCTTAACGCAAAGTCTGAACTTCCCAGTCCTGCTTTACCATGCTTTTAGGGAATGAAACAATCAAGACTTGCTTCTGGCAGCTACTGGCAATGCCCAGCAAGATCACTGGTGTTCCTGGAAAGCCACGCATAGTGCTGTGCATTGGAGAGTGCCATCTACTGGCACTTTTTGCTCCCAGTTACACCAATATGAGTGCCCTGCAAGTGAGAGAAAATCTCAGGATGATTCTTAATTCTTGCATTTCTAAACATGGTTACAACAAGTCTGTCAGACCTGATTGTTCCCACATAATATGCTATTTCTGGCTTTTTCTTCTCTTCTTTAGACCTTTTGACCTATCTCTCCTGCAGGAAATTTTATAATCAAACCGGGACATATACATGACAAATCTATTATTTAAAAGGCAATTATCAAATTACAAATCATAAAATGACCATATTATGTTCTATTAGTGGTTTCTAATGGAAATAAAAGCTACAACATAAAGCCAATGAAGGTCAGGTAGTATACTGAGTATGACAAAACTATAATCAACTGGCAACTCTTATCATTTGCAGTTCCATTGTGATGTGTGCTACATATCTATGCAAAATTCTAGATCGATTTTTCCCCTTTTCACACCAAGTAGGCCACTAGAATATTCCATAAACCTCCTGACATTTTTCAGAGCAGTTTCTGCTACCAGTTCAAATGTATTAACAAAGCATTCAGTGTTTTATGGAATCTGGAAGACCTCTTTTGCCTGTGACATCTCAGTTGAGAGTACATGGTTCCTTTACAGCAATCATCCACTTTGTCCTATGCATAAGATTGAGTGCACCCTCCACAAGTTTGCAGATGACACCAAGCTGAGTGGTGCAGTTAGTCCACTTGAGTGAAGGGATGCACCCAGAGGGACCTGGATAGACTTGAGGAGTTGGACCATGTGAACCTCATGAAGTTCAACAAGGCCAAGTGCATGGTCCTGCACCTGGGTCCAGTCAATCCTCAGTACCAATACAGGCTGGGGATTGAGAGCAGCCCTGAGGAGAAAGACTTGGTGGATGAAAAATCAGACATGAGCCAGCAATGTGCACTTGCAGCCCAGAATGAGAGCCATATCCTGGGCTGCATGAAAAGAAGCATGGTCAGCAGGTTGAGGGAAGTGATTCTGCCCTTCTGCTCTGATGAGAACCCACCTCACCCAGGTCTCTGCTGACTTGAAACTGCCAATGGCCTGCATGCCATGGCTGGCCTATGATTCTATACCAGTGAAACCAGTAGAGATACATAAAGTAACCATGACATCATTATAAATAAATGCATTATTACTGATACTAGAAAAAAAATATTGTTTATGCTAAAAGAAGAGAAAATAAAATTCAAAACTTGGAAAGTCTTTCTCAGCTACGTGTTACTCTGTGACTGCATGCCAATAGTGTGATTAAGATTTATTCTTTCAGATGTAATGAGGTGGAATAGTTGTCTTTTACTATGTAGACAGCCTCAAATACTTTTAAGTTCAATGAATTTTGAATATTTCATGCTGTTGTGTAAGAGCATGTCAACGTGTTACACGTAACGCTTCATACATATGCTTGATGTGGCTTACTGGAGCCATACACGAACACTATATATTGATATTGACAGTTCAATCCTTGATCCTGAAAGTGCATCACATGCCATTTGCACAGCACAGGGAGATGCTTGTGTGATTGTGCTATCCATGCCTCTGGGAAGATCACAGAGAGTAAATCGCCCAGAGAGTGAATTCATGACATAAGAACAAAGGTTATGTTTGAACCCGAGATCTAAAAATAATATAGATTGTGTCTAAAAAAGTGTGCACAGAAAATAACCACTTCAGCTCAATACATCTTTACAACAGCTGGTTCTTGTATTTGAATTAAGTATGTATGAGCCTTTGCATCACAAAGATCTTTTCCATCCTTGAGGATACTTAGGATAGTTTGATCTAAGACAAGATGAGAGGTTTATGGTGGTCTACAATCTTGCTGTAAAATGAGCAAAGACAAGTTGCAAGCCACTATTACTTGCTCTACCTGAGAAGAGACTGGCTCGGTTGAAAATGTGCTTTAACTGTGAGAAAGCATAAACATACTAGTATTTGCATCTTTGTAGAGCTTTGTTAATAACTTGCAATAGTGGCCACGCTGCACATGTAAATTCTTTAGTGTTTGGGATGAACTTGTGTGAAAAGGCTTCACTTTCTTTGTTTTATATCACTCAAATAGCACTGAACAAGTCTTTCGCATCTCTAAAATTGTTCGCAGTTGAAGTTTCACAAAATTCCTTGAAGCCTGAGGGTTTTTTGTTGTTGTAGAGATTTGTGGTACCACTAGGTTACATGTACAAAGGTACAGCCAACTGTTTCCCGGTGCCAGGCAGAAATGCAAACAGCCCTACGAGTGACTCTGCAGAGGCACCCACAGATGCGTGCTTATGTGTGATGAGCTTGGAAGGTTGGAGGTTTCCACCTGTATTCAGTGTCACCTGCTGTGCTGAAGCCTTATGGGCGTCTTATTAATCTGTTAGCCCTGGGACAGCACAGTTAACCGGACATGACTTCACTCACCTTTAAGTATGGGAGAGAATTAGAGCAGTGCCATTTCCTTTGGGGACTCTGTGCAGAAGTCCTCATGTCTGGTGTGCAGTACCTGCCCTGAATGGCCATTCAGAGGTACTGTCAAGTGCACCTGCACCCTACATGTAAAGTGCACATTCACATGGTTTTTATGAACACGGATCTTGATGGGACCTTTGGATGCATCCCTTTTAAGCAAGGCATGAAGCAGTGGGAGGATATCTGTGCTGCAGCACACTGTGGCTGTAGCCCCATCAGCATTAAAAAAAAAAAAAGAAATACCTTGTTGACAGGTCTTTCTGAGGGTTTGGTGAGAGGCAGTATTCTGGCCACAAGTGAATTTAGGTAGCCATGTTATTTTGGCCTAAATTTGTCCTTACGGTTTTGACCAGAACTGATATTGCTTGCCTTGAAATTGCTGTGTGCTGCTGCTGCTGTGCACAGCTGAGCAGCTGCTCCCTCTTAAGACAAAGGGGGCTGCACTTCAGAGCAAGTTGAAGTGATTTCTGATTGTAAAGCATTTTGGGGTCCTTCAGACTAAAAGGCATTTTTACCACTTCTGCAGCAACTGGTGTAAAGGGAACAGAAAAAAAGTTTCTTTGGATTGATAAAAATGAAACTTGAAATAGAACTTCAGTAGTTCTACAGAGTTCCCATTCTTCAGTTTAATCTGTAGGCTGTAATGACTGGGGTTTATGCATAATTCTCTTTAGGGCATGCTCCTAGTGTAATTAGTGACAAAACCTGACTCTAATTAATGAGTAGGATAAAGCTTTAGGGATGGTCATGTAGCAAAACTTCTCAGCCTAATGAATTGATTTCCATTGAATTGGCTATAAATATAATATCATTAATAATGAATTGGTTCATTGTAAGGATACCAGCAAATACTAGAAATGAGCAGATGTTACTTTTTTTTTCCCCCTCAAAGGCAAGTATGGAGGGTTGTTCTGTTGAACCAGTACGTTCTTTAAAAATGTTGGTAGAATTCGTAATAAGCAATATAGCAGTGTCTGAGATAAAGATAAGAAGAGTGATTTAGAGCTATAATACCTCCAGGTCCAGTTAAAGCCAGGGTCTTGGAAATGGTGTATCTGGTCTGGGACTTTTTGTAAGGACATGTAGTTATAGGACAAGGGCTTTAAACTAAAAGAGGATAGGTTTAGATCAGATGTAAGCAAGAACTTCTTCACCGTGAGGGTGTTGAGGCACTAGAACAGGTTGCCCTGGGGAGATGTGGATGCCCCTCCCTGGAAGTGTTCATGGCTACATTGGATGGGGCTTTGAGCAATCTGATCTAGTCAAAGGTGTCCCTGCCTATGACTGGGAGGGCTGGAACTAAATGATCTTTAAGGTCCCTTCCAAATCAAACCATTCTATGATTCTATGTCCCACAGAGGAAACAGCTGAAGGGTCCTAAAATATTTTTTCAGGCACTGTTTCTTTAATATTCCTGAAAATTTTTCCTGCATACATAAGGAGTAGGTAAATGATGAAAAGGTCACAACAAGCAGCAACAATATTAAAGAAGCCTAATGACCAAAAGTAATTATTTGATGAGGAGGCTGGAGCTGGCCCCAAGCAGATACTTTCAATACTCCCATTGCCTTGTAGACTACACTGCTTCACATTGGGAAAGGGATTTCTAAAATGCTGCACTGCCACTGGTGTCATTCCCTTTTGGGAATTAAACATCCACAATGCAGTGCTCATTCTTTATCGGTTGTGATTTTTCATTCCTTATTCTTCTTATTATTTGATAGACTATGTTCTTTCTACTCACATTCAGAAGTCTGTAGGAAATGTCTCCATGTGCATCCAAACTTCTAGTTAAGAAGAGACTCCAGAACAACTGGATGGGCAAAACAGAATTATAATTCTGATTCTCATAAATATTCTGTGAGCAGCATCCAAACCCTATTCATTGTGTATTCTCTTCCAAATGAGATATGTTTGAAAAGCTCAAACCTTGGGAAGTTTGGAGCTTCCCATTCCTAATATGGAGATGAGAGGAACTTTGGTTTACTTTTGCATAGCTCAAGGCATGCTCCAGTTACAGATGAGGAGTGATCCATGCAAATTGTTTTTATGAACTTCGTTTTCCATATTAGCTGCAAACCAACATTAATTTACATATGTGCTGACATATAGATGTTTGCATATAAACTTACTTTTGCAGGAATCAGCAACTAGTGCTGTGTTATCAAGCTGTTGATAGTCGTTGACATACACTGTTGAGAACCCATTACTACAGCAGCCTGGTAATGCTCTGTTGACTTCATTCATTATGAATATCACAACAAATGCCACTAGAGTTGCATACCCATATTCCTGCTAAAGAAAAATCACATTTTCAAGCTCAAATACTCAATTCCTGTAGGGAAAGGACTGATTTCTCTGAACTGCAGAAAAATTCACAACCCCAGTGAATTCTACTGAATATGGTGACTAACACTTGTGAAAATAAGGCTACTCTCATTCAGATGTTTGAAAAATGACTTAATTATCTAGTATATAAGTATACTTGTTCCAGGATGCTTGTCATTAAAATATCTCTCTTTGTAGGCATTTTAAAGAAAAAAATGTGGGCTTGATTTTTCAAACATGGCTTCCAGTTGAACCTATCTAAGCTGAGTCTGCAGTTCTGCCACAGAAAGAAAGCATGTCCTTTTTAAACAATTATGTTTAAAAAAATACTAATGATTGTAGGGTTAAATTAAATCATGCAAAGTCTTGTCTTAGGTATTCATCAGTAACAGAGAATTAAGAATACTGAATGAAAATTTGAACCTTGAGATTTTCTCATTTTAAATCAGGTGAAAAAAATATGCCTTAAAATATGGAAGTCCAATTAAATTCCCCTGGTTCCAGTTGCTATTAGCAACTGAGAAGAATAAGGGACAAAAATAGGTTGATTTTCATGTATTTATTTAGATTTAGGGACGAAAAGAGACATCCATCCAAGGCTCTATGTTTCTACTAACATTAACCACACAATAAATACGTTTGCACAGCATTAAATACTCCCTTCAACAGGAACTAAGCCAACCAGCCAGCTACCTACAGGAGTCCTGGGGGACAGATGAAGAAATAAAATGAGTACTTGTGAATACTCCGGAACACAATATATCTCCACTTTTCAGTAGCACAGTACTCCTGCTTCGAGCCAATACAGAATCATAGAATTGTTTTGGTTGGAAGAGACCTTTAAGATCATCAAGCCCAACAGTTAACCCAGCACTGCCAGGTCACCACTAAACCATGAAGGGTAAAATGCTAAGGTGATCTTACAAACTCATTATGTTACAAGACTGAATATTCCCTGACCTGATTATTCTGTTAAATGTTATTTTCCTATCTTGTTAAGTGGCCAGTGTTATTTTGGTTGGCAAAGAGATCTTCCTGCTTTGGAAGCGAAAAGAGAGCCTGGCTGACCATGCTAACAGTGTCTGACCGAAGGTGAGAAACGTGCGGACTAGCTTAGCAGGTTGTTGTGGAAGTAAGCCAGAGTGCAGAATCAAAGAGGTTTAGTGGAGATCTGCTTCAAGACCCAAGAAGAGGATGTGCACAAGTGATAAGTTGCATTCATCATGCACTTTTTGCATATGTGGGTGTATTTTCAGGTATTATAGTGTGTACCAAATATATTCATAATACCATATGTAACAATGCAGATGGAATATTTACCTTACCAAAACATGCCAATGACCCAAGGGTACAATATCATGTACCCAGAACTAATTAGTGCTGAATGCTGCAGCAGGAAGATACAAAGGCCACGCACAGTCAGCTGTGCAACACTGCACTGTGGGGGAAAACTCTGCCTGGACACAGAGAGTGATCAATACATGTCCAAAGCACCAAGACTAATAATGTTTTGCGTAGCTGCAAAATACACCCTCACATTCTCCAGTTGTTTTGCTACCAAGTTTGGCACACTGAGGTATGTAGTGTCAGGGAAACACACCCTCAGTCTTCTGTGCAACAAAAATATAAATGTACAGATTTGCTTTATTTTTTTTCTGGTCACAGTATTTTGAAGTCAAAGATATTTATAAATAAACCTCTTAGTTTGGAAAGGAAATAGACGCAGCTATGAAATAATTATTACAACTACAAGTAAGAATTCTGAGCCTTCAGAAGGAATTTGTCAAAGGTTTTATATTAACAACAACAACAACAACAAAGATATTTTTGTATATTTCTCTTTGCTTTTGTAATCTTTATGAGAAAGTGATAGGGTTTCATTATGGAAAGCAATTTTTGGATGTTAATTCTCTGCTCATCTGTCTCCCAGAGCCCCTCAGACATTAATTAAACTTTTATAGCCATTCAAACTAACATCTAAACATTCCAACTCAGAGCAGCTTAAGTACAGCCTCAGGCTATATCTGGCCCAAATCCACCAGAATGGCTCTATGCCTAATCCTCTGTTCCAGCTATTGACTGTTCTTGACCCCTTTTTCTTTTACTTTTATCATCTATTATCTTAAGGGGTCTTATTCTGCCCTTGTTCAGTTTTGTCCACTGGCATAACAAATTCTTATTTTTTTCCATACCCCACGTTCCTGTGGTCTGCTAGTATTCTTCCCAGTAACACTTTCAGAGACTTGAAATATTACGAGTTTTGACTTTATCAAAGTTACACAATGGGTTATGGTAGCTATTTGAGCTTGTGCTTCCAGATGACATGGGATCAATAGATGGGACGTGACTCACAGCTAACTAGATATTTGGCCTTTGAAGTGCAATGCTGCAGCTCCTTAGTAAGTGTTCCAAGCCTTATTGTTTTGAATGGAACTGCACGCTGATATTTGGTGAGGGAGGGATGCAGACCATCAAAGCTGAAGAACATCTGAGCTGATGTTTGCTGTTTGAGTCTTAGGTTTGTCACTGTCTCCCACTACATCATATACCTCCTATGATTTATACAGATGTCTCAGCTCTCATTATGTCAGTGGAGTTTTAGAGAGTGATTCAGTGACTTTTGGGTAAGACAAACAGTTATTCAGGTACCACTGCCCACAGGAACTACACCTCCATTGCAAATATTTGGGCCTTAGGCAAGCAACATGTACCTGGGGATACCTATGTTACAGACAGGCAAAATTAATCCATCTTTTTTTGTACGCAGGTATGATAATCCTCCTATGACAATCCTCCTTGCATGAAAAATACTCTTTAATGGAGAACTGAGAAAATATTTTCCAGTGCACAGAGGATACATCAACTATTTGGGTAATGTTTTCTAGACATATGGCTAGCCCTCATTTTTTGCCAGTTGAACGTTATGGAGCTTTTCAGATTTAGTAACTCATTCACAAAAATATATAGCAACAAAATAATATTGCTCCCTGGGACAAAGCCCAGTTTTACTATCAGGCAATTCAGGTTTGTGATAGAAAGTATACCATTTCATCTGAAAAGAAGATGCTGCCTCTGACCATCAGCGGGTTCCAACAGGAATAACAAGAGGGCTGTGATACCCTTAGGAGTCATTTAACAAAATGTATTTCAGATTTTAGCAAGTATTAACAAAAGAATTTTTCCATGCATATTGCTTTATTTTTGTCTATTTTTCTAAATCTTGGGTTTGTGTGTAGCAGAAATGTCCCTTGTTTGGAGGTTCCTCTTTAAAAAAAAAATATAAAAAAAATTTCTCTGTTTTCCTTACTTGTCAAAGTGTTTCTTAAACTGTAAAGTAATAGATGACAGTATCCATGATGCTAGATTTCTGAGGAGGACATAAGCTCTTGGCAAAATTTAGCAGTTAGTGTTGGCAGCGGGACTTCAGGCAGCTGCACTATATGGTCTAGCATCCCCAAATGGTGGGATGAAGCGGGCCCAGTGAGAGGGAAGCCAAAGAAAGAAGAAGTTCCTGTGCTTGAAGGTCCACCTGCCTTAACTTTGGCAGGTTGACAAGTAAGATCTCACCCAGCACTGTAACAATTATGTTTAAAAAAATACTAATGATTGTAGGGTTAAATCAAATTATGCAAGGTCTTGTCTTAGGTATTCATCAGTAACAGAGAATTAAGAATACTGAATGAAAATTTGAACCTTGAGATTTTCTCAGACATTTTAAATCAGTTAAACTCCAACTAGCAGTTAATACCCACTACTCCATTCTACAGGAGTGAAACTTTGTTATAGGTAACAATTATAATTATGACTGCTCTTCCAGTGTGTAACTATGCAATCATTACACTTCATTAATCCCATTCAGTGAAGAGGTGGTGCTATTTACTAGTACAGGCTAGGAAACTTTAGCAGCTCCACTCTTCAGAGATTATTCATATCCCCAAAAGCACTGTTACCCTTTTTACTCTAGGCTCTTACCAAAGCAGGAAACTTCAGGTCTAATGTTTTGTAGTTACATTACCAATTACTAGGTGTGCCAAGCAAAGTCTCCACTGTTTTTTAGTACCCAATACTGCAAACTGTTTACACATAAAGCTAATAGTTATAGTAATGTTTATTGCTCATTCTACATTCAGCAAAACTTACAGAAACGAGGAGAGAATGACTTTGTGTGAAGCCGACAGGCCAAAAGCTACAGGCAGCTCTATTTAAAAAGCTTGTTACCAAATCTTGTTTTCTAATCAAGAACAGGACGTTAAATTTGCACAGTAAATATACTGAAGCATAAAGAACTGATTATTTAGATCAGTCTTCTGTTTAGAAGGCGAAGGAAGTCAAATGGTGTGTATCTACAAAATGCAATTTTTATGAGGTTTGAGCATTAATCCTGGATCCTGCAGTTTTGATATATTAAAAATGCTGTTAGTCTGGCAGTTGCCAAAGCAAATTAATTAAAAAAGAAAACTATAATATTTTACTTGTTTCTGGTAAAATAGCATGAATTTATAAACGGATCACTGAACAAATTTCCCCTTCCCCCCAGTCCTCATTCATTTTTGTGAAGACTAATGCTGGAAGATCTAACAAATCCTCATTAGGTGCCAAAAGAAATGGCATCTATGTTAACATCCCTCTCAGAGCTATGGCTATGACTCCAGGAGATTAATTTATCATTCATTCTAATATGGTTAAGACTGTATGGTGTTTCTTCCTGGATGTTACAAGACAGGCTCTAACTATCAGAACTTGCAAAAAAGTATACAATAAATAAGATGAAGCTGTTCCTTGCACTAAAGAACTAGTATAGAAGCTGGTTTTTTCCTCTGCTTTCTTCTGTCATTTTCATCTTGCTTAAAATACACAGTAAGAGCTTTGCCAATTGGGATGTAAAATGCCTTCTTGATTGTAGCATATAATTAAAACTTCCCTTTCTGGTTGTTTTTTTTGTTGTTGTTGTTGGGTTTTTTTTCCACATCAGTTTATAAAGGATCTACTTGAATCTGAGGCAAAAAAGGACATCTGGCTTCATGTCTTTGTGTGGGCTGAAGCTAGTTATATTTGTTAAAAAAAAAAAAAAAATTATATATATATATATTTGTACTGAGTCAAGCCTAAAATAATGAACACTCCTTACCCACTAGAATATATTCTGTCTTGCTGAGAGGTGAAATAAATTCTGCCATGATCACTGAAAACATGCCAGAACCATTATTGCACATTGCACTACTTTGGCCCATTACCTAAAAGATTATAATTCTACACAAAACCCCCTGTTCTTCAATAAGAAAAAATTCAACCACCTCAAACCCTTTTCTTCCAGGTCCTGCTTACGGGCTTAATTAAAATGGAAATAAAACAGGTTAAGACTAAAACTAGAGCATGTTGTATGAGAGAGAGTTTGTAATAAAACTCTGCCTATTTTTCTAGAGCATGCCAGAATTACAGGTTTTAAAGTGCTGAAAACATTTTTGCTGGGTCAACATCATCACGGACGTGCATTTATACAGTGTCCTTGCTAAGAGTTACAAGGGCGCTTTACAATGAAGCTCACTAAAATGATCAATATTTAAGAACTGTTAAAAGGAACAGCAAACATATTGCTTTGATGCAGTTTTAAACGGTGGAAGAGAGTTTTAAAATAGTGGTGGAAAGTTTAAAAATCAAGAGTTAGAATTAGAAATATGCATGCACTATTAATGTCTTATGGTCACAAGGAGGGCAACCAAAGCAGCTACCTGATTTTGGTGGCAAAATAAAGCTATAAAATATGCACAGTGAGAGCTGATGAGGTAAACTGGAATATACCTGTTCTTGCAGCACCATGTGAAGGTGGGGGCAGCAGGGATGGAGGGGACTCCCTCTCCTGTGAATATGCTACATCAGTAATGGAGTGGCTTCTTGCACTCAGTGGTCATGCAGCTTGTGGAGTATTTCAGAGGGTTCTGTTTTACTCTAAATCAATTTCCCAGAGTAAAGTAAAAGGAAATGAGAAGGTTTTACAGCCTGTTTCAAAGATGGTTAGGCTTTAGGTCTGTCGGGCCTTGGTGAGCATTGATCTGGATGGTCTTGACTGACCATGCTGTACCAACCTCCTTCTCCACCTCTGTGGTGAGGAAGCAGTTTATCCTCTGCAGGAGCTGTCAGGGTTGAAACACTTGCGGGATTAATTCGTAAGTAGCATATATCTGTAAGAGTAGACTTTGAGCTGCTTTTGAAAGAGAAAAGAGAAGAGAGGTCTGCTGGGCAGCATCGTGTACGGCTCTTGAGGAGGAAGGAACATGTCAAACCCTGAATGAGCTCTGAAAACAGTCAGGATGGACCTCGTTCAGCATGCCAGCACACGGCAGCTGGCAGTGGTCCCTGAGGCACCATACACCCCAGAGTTTGCTCAGGAGTTCCCCTGACACCCCACTGGTGCCACAGCTGTAGCTAGGGAGAGGTTTAGGAGCCAGCTGTAAGAAATCTACAAACACACCAATAGCATCCTTTGCCCTGGGGGACATCACTTTTTTTTAGAGAAAGGGTAAAATTTCCATTCCTTTTACAACTTCTAACTGTTAGGTAGAGTTGTCGGTAACAGTAGTGTTACTAATTGCTAAATAAGCACACGTAAACCAGTCAGATTAATACTTTCTTAATCTGGAGCACTTACACCAGCTACAGAGTGTTGCCAGGCAGCTGCTGGGTGCCAGGGCATGCAAGGACATCGATCTCTAATGAACAAAGTGGTTTCACTTCTATCCTGTTTATTTTGTTCACTGGCAATGCCAAATGGCAACCCAGCTATGGCAGGAGCTTTGCCTCCTCAGTGTCAGAGCTTCCCCAGATTGGTTATTCGAGATGAATCTGCAACTCCAGCCCCACAGGAACAGGTATTCCTTACTGTTACAAAATGATACTATGATTGAAAGAAAAATTACTGTTTGTGAAGTGTAGAAGTGAGGAATAAAGGATGAAGAGAAGGAAAAAAAGAAAGTACTTTCTTCCCAAGGAGTAAGGTAAAATAAGTGACAGCAGATGCATCTCCCTAGAGCAGCACCACTCAGAAGTGAATTGCAGATGGACTTCCCTGCTGCAGCATTCCATGCCATGCTGTGCTGTGCTGTGCCATGCTGTGTCATTCTTTCATTGGTCAAACAGCAAACTGGCTGCAGCACGTGTTTTACAGAATCATAGAACATAATGGGTTGGAAACAACTTCTAAAGGTCATCTAGTCCAACTCGCCCTGCAGTTTGCAGAAACATCGTCAACTATATCAGGTTGCTCAGAGCCTCATCAAGCCTGACTTTGAATGTCTTCAGGGATGGTACCTCCACCACCTCCTTGGGCAAGCTGTTTCGGTGTTCCTCCACCCTCATAGTAAAGAACTTCCTAATGTTCCATATAAATCTTCTCTAGTTTAAAAGTATTGCCTCTTGTCCTATAACTACATGTCCTTGTAAACAGCTTTCTTGTAGGTCCCCATCAGGTACTAGATAGCTTCTGTAAGGTCTCCACAGAGCCTTCTCCAGGATGAACAACCCCAGCACTCTCAGCCTGTCTTGGCAGGAGAAGTGTTCTAGCCCTCCATTTTTATGTCCTTACTCTGGACCCACTCCATCAGGTCTGTGTCCTACTTGTGTTAAGGACTCCAGACCTGGACATGGTACTGCAGGTAGGGTCTCACCAGAGCAGAGTAGAATTTCTGGGCCACGTAGCCAGCTTTCCCTTGCACAAGGAGGGGACAGGGCTTGGGCGTGTTTGGGACATTCCAAGATGTGGAGTCAGGAGATGGCAAAGCATTTTGGAGGAAAGTCTCCCTGACTGGCAGCACAAATATGGCAAATGAACCCAAACGAATTGCACGCACACAGCTTAAAAAAATCTGCACCTGAGGTTACAACAAACACACCAGTCTTTACTTTGGTCTGTGCGAGGAGGAGAGCAATATAAGCTATACTGAATGATCGTAATCTTAAGGACCTCCTGAATTTTTTAAAACTCCTCTGGCTCCTATATTGAAGGACAGGCAAAGGGGAGAGCTTTTCTGAGCTCTTTATATAGCTTGCCACATACAGTAAACCTTTAAATAGCTGAGTGTCTCTAGCACGTGGAATCACTCATTTTCCAGACGCTTGGGCCTTTACCAAATGTATTCCCCTGTCATCTGGGGTGGGGGGTAGTTCATAAAAGCTACCTCACTTTTTAAAAAGATTTGAAGTGACAGCTTTTTGCATGCCCATTATCCAACAGGTCTGACCACTGTGTCCTGCAGTGAGACTGACAGACTGTGTGCAGCAGGGAGGAGAACGAGCAGGGAAAGCCTGAGAGAGCTTTATTACCAGTTCCATTCTATGTGTACATGGCTGGCTTTCCTCTGCAAGAAAGAGATGATTTCTTTTTAATCCCTTTTAATCTATCACCTTATTTTCAAAGGGTTTCTTTTCTACTTGAAATGTGACTGTGAAAAAATGTCAAGTTTTGCTAACAAATTCACTCCCTGTGTGGATCCAGTCACATCTGCTGAGCACAGTGATGAAGCATTAGCTAGTTCTCAGCTGAAATGTTCTGGCCTAGATCCAAAGTATTTTGGTTTTCAGCCTAAAAACAATAATGTTCAGTTCGAGTATGTAATTTTTAAAGAAGAAGACAACACTCCACTCCTTTTTTTTTGTTTGTTTGTTTTTTAATGAAAGCAAACACTTTTTGCCCTCCATTTTGTTCAGCAATTTTTAATTTTTTTCAAAAGGTGGTTTCTGTAGAAAATTTTACCAGGCTTATCATGTATCAGCTTGACTTACAGCCATCAAAGCAGTGTAAGCTATTAAAGCTATTAAAAGGAAATTTTTTTTGGCTGTTGTGAATTTTGGCATTAGTTACTAATGCACGTAAGTAGTCCTTAGTTGAATAGCATGAGGGTTGGGAAGAAGTGTCAGAGGCTGAGAGGGATAGTTGGCACATATCCCCAGGAAGAGCTCCGATATTGGATATGCCATCTTGGGCACCAGGATGGTCTTTTGAGGAGGGAGCATTTGTATCACAAGAAGCTGTTGCATGGTTTGCTACCTATCTAGCAGAAATTAAGGCCTAGAAGGGATGAAAAAAGTGATGTCCAACAGCTAGTGCCTGTTTTTGTTGCCTGCTTCCCTGGCTGCCTGCTGTTTAGGGTGCTACTGCTAATGACCAGTTGTCTCTACACAGTCGCCCTGTCTTGGGTAGCAAGGTTTTCCTGTAGGAATGATAAGGAGACTTGAATTTTTCCCATAAAATTCACAATTTCTACCTTGGCTTTTCAATATGCCTAAGAAGATTTGTGTTATCAACTCTGATGAGCATAAGTTGGAGTGTTAGCATTTCCCTTGGACACAGACACATCTCCTAATCACTACACTACTTGAGGAGTGTGAAGCAAGCAGGAGAGTTCCTCACATGACTACAGATCTTGGCACTGGATTTATATCTCTTCACAAGACTTCTTAACAGCCTGCAGATTTTGAGTAAGTGGAACAGAAGAGATACCATCTTTTGTAGAGAAAGAAATATTGTCCTTCTCTGTGGAAGAATGAATTCACAAACAATAGCCAGGATAGCATGTTCTGCTTCCAGTCCGTATCTTACCAGCTTGGCAGATAGCAGATTGCCTGCAGACATCCTGTCTGGACACACCAGGGAACATGGTAATCACCTTACTGCATTCAAGCATGCAGCATTCTGAAGTATGTGGCTCTGACCACGCTGGAGGTCAGGCTTAGAAGCTTGCTGGATGAACAGCAGGTAAACCGAACAGCCCTACAACTGCCACATATGCACAGTATGGTAAATTAGGAGATCCTGCATCTTTGCACTGCGTCTTGGGAAAGCTAGGAAGTATATCTGCCACTTATGGAAGCAGAGAAGTAAAACTCAGACACATTGACATGAAAAATGACAGAGAGGATACCAGCAAGAGAAAATTGATTTTAATAAGAAATACAGAATATAGGAATATGAGAAATATAGAAAAACAAAGTGCTGGCTTGCAAAAGAGAGGGTGTCTTGGTTTGAAAGACAGGTGTCTGCCAAGGAAGGCAGAAGCCCCCCTTGGAATGGAAATGCAACCCCCTCCCCTCCGAATGCTTGTAATTTTGAAATTAAGGGGCTTTCAGGCAAAGATGAGGAATAGGAATAACAGTTCTTTACTAAATATATATATAAAACAAGTCAAACAAACAACACTAACTACGGTAGTAACAGCAAACAGCGCCAGGAACCCAGTGCCAACCTCTCGGGGCTCCCGGGGAGCAGGGAGGGCGCCATGGTCTCCCCGCCGCTCCGGAGCCAGCTCAGTCCCCACGGGGCAATGGCCGACGGAAAGCCCGCGTCACGAACCCCCCGGGCAGCCGATCCCGGTGTCCAGCAGGGTCCCCGGGAGACAGCAGGGGCAGAAGGAGAAGCAGGAGACGCAGCAGGGACGACCTCTCTCCAAGCTGATCCCGGTGTCCCGCCGGATCCTCGGGAAGCAGCAGGGAGAGCAGGAGATGCAGTGGGGATGAGTTCTCTGCACCACGAGGGCACCTGCTCCTCACCTCGAATGCAGGGAGCAAAACAAGAGCCCCAGGGGCTCCACCCAACCCCCTTTACTCGGCAGGCTGGACCCCTCCCCCTGTGGCCAAGTCCTTTTGTCTCTCTTAAGTACAGCAATTTACCTTCTTGACGAACAAGTATGGAAAAATTCTTTAGGAGAAGAAGGAAAACAGAAGAACTCCCTAAAACCCCAACAGAGGGACATGTGGTTAGGCAAAGAGGATGGGTAGGGTATGTACAAGTTAATTTAGATACATACTGTATTGGACTCTCCTGCCACAGCAGTTCTGCAACAAGTAGCAGTTGAAGGAGGAGGGGAGTTCAGACACACTATGGTTCAGCCGCTGCCATGAAGAGGGCTCATGGCATTAGCAACCTGCCTCAGGGAGAAACCGGGGTCAGGACAATGCAGTGGAGATAAAGAGCTGTCTTTTCCATACACTTCCTTTCTGAATCCTTTCGCAAAGTTAAGGAGAGGTAGATTTTCTAATACAGTTTTAACAATTTGAAGTTTCAAGATCACTGATAATGTGGACATAAAGTTTTATAAGCAACTCTGACAGTTTTTAAAGCAATTCCATGTCATTGGAATAATATGCTAGTAATTTATATAGTTGGTTCTAGCAAGTACAGCTCAAGAAAGGGTTTCACAGAATGATTTGTTAAATTCTCGTTATGAAACTTGGGAACATTTTCATTCTTCTATCTAGCCTTTATTTCACACCATAAAAGTAGCTTATGTTTCTCTGATGTGTTTTGCATACAAGAGACATAATATTGCACGTGGATACTTTCTTAGAAATATGAATGTAGCTCTAACTTCTGAAGTAGTTTCAGCTCTGGGATTCAAGCTTCTGCCAAATTTCTAAACATCTAGCAGTTTTGGTTGGTTGTCTTGAAAACCAAATGGGACCATAGATTCATCCCTGGCATCAGTAAGAGCATGGTCAGTCAGACTTTGGATTAATGTAGAACAGGATGCTCATTTGTAAACAGAAGCAGACTGACTTTGATTTGACTTTGGAACAGACCTCTGTGGAAAAATATATTCAGCAAGTGAAAGAAATTCAACATTATAGTAAAGTAATTTGCTCACCAGCTGTTAAAAATAAATAGTTATACAAATGATGTGCCATAAACCGAGACTACTGTTATGCATAAAAATGTGTCTTTTTCTTTGAAGATTGCTCTTTGTTTTGTGGTAAGGTGGTGAATGTGCAAGTCCTTAGGAAGGCTTTATCACTGTTGGTGGCATCCACTAACTGTGCTTTTAAGTGACACTAGTGACACCCAAAATGCTTTCAGGTTCTCAGTAAAGGCTAATCATCATTCGTATTCTTGTAATACTTCTCCTAACTAGAACAAGAGGCATGCTGTTGTATGCAGCATTCCCACCACCTCCCAGGGAAACAAAGAAGGTTACCTCTGAGGCAGCATTCACATTCTATCGAAAGCATACATAACTTAATGGAAAATATGTAATAAGCTGAACAATATATAAGGGAAAAGCAGCATTTTCTTGTCTAGATATGGAGAATTTTAAGTAAAATAAAAATACTGCTGCTGGTTTTTTTTTTTAATGGCATTTCTTGAAAGAAATCTGTATATATTTTACCCTTGTGAGATATGGCAGGTGACTATGTGTTTCCATTTTGTGGAGAAACAAACTGAAACACACTGAAGTTGGGAGTTATCCATCTATGTACTGAAGAACTTGTGCAAAGATGTGACTGGAAGGCAAGACTCCCTTTGCTCTGATTCAGTAAGCACTATTCTCCTTTATCTCACCCAGTTACCAATAAAAACTTGTTTGGTAAAGTGACTTACTGAGTCTTCTGTTAGAATTATTTGATACTAGTCTTTGAAATTTAAGGTGTGATATGTAACCTTTCATGATTTATGTTTGTATGCAAAAAACAAAGTAGCACAGCTGAAAAAGAAAAATTTTAAAAACAAAACCATCCCACTCCAGAATGTTCAAGCACATATTGATTTTTTTTTTCCTTAAATCTTTGACTGTAAATAGTTTTCTATGTCAAGAGCTGAAGGAAGATAGAAGAGGAGGCATTCATCACTGAGCATTATATACATACCTAAATTTCATCAAGGCCCTTGATAAATGCCACTTGATTGCAGGTTTCTGCCTACCTTACTGTGCGTGCTAGGAGAAATGCAGTCTAACAAATTAAATAGGAAGATGAACAACTCAGTGAATGGAAAGCATCCATCTGAGAAGCTGTGTCATACTGAATACAAACATCAAGTGGAATGCCATAGACTGTTGGTCAGCACTTACGAGGAATGCTATAGATAAGGATGATACCAGGGAAGGCATGAACTGAACTGGTTCATCCTGCAAACAACATAGAAACAAGAAAACTAATGAGCTTCAAGTGAAAGGTGAAGGGATTTCAATCAGATGTATAATTGGTTTGACATAAGACTACTGTCATTTCACTCTGACAGATTGGAAGCAATAAAAAATGACTAGTGCAGTATAAAAGGAGTTCAAACAGAAAGCAGAGCGCTTTGTGAAAAACCTGGCAATAGAGTATGTATCATTTCTATTTGGGGATAAAAATAAAGAAACTCAGATTTCTTCTCTCTCCTGTTCAAAGCACTTGTTATTTGTGAAGCCAAAACAGAGAATCTTGGCTTCACAGACATTTGAGCTGATGCCAGGCTGTAATAGTCTATGCTTACTGTATGTACACACAGCATTAAGAGAAGGCAATGTTATTCAAATGAGCCTGTGGTTTACTAGATGAATTTAATTATTTCTGGTTTGTTTTTGCCCCTAGGGGCTAGTTTTTGATGGAAGAAATTCAATATTAGTACTTAGATGACTTGCAGTATACAAGCAACACTGCTGAGAGCATACCAAAAGCGATGTTCAATTATAGCTCAGTGAAGTCAGTAAGGACAATGAGGTTACATCTGTTATTCACAACCTTCAGTGGAGAAAACTAGGTTGCACATAAACTGAATATATAGAGAAAAAAAGAAGATACTGCGATCAAGCACGGGTGCAATTTTGAGTGCAGACCTACAGCCTCACCCCAGAGAAATTTTGGCCCACAATAATTTACAATAATTTCTCACAATAATAAAGGAAGAAAGTTCACAATCTCAGCTCTCAGCAATTCTGTAATTCCAAACTTCTCACATCTAAGGTACCCACAGACAGATGTTTCAGTGGGCTTGATTTTTGGAAGGAATCACTGCAAAAGTTTTGTAAAGGAGACTTCTTTCCTACATCCCACTTTAAAGCTCCTCAAACTGCTAACTGCTTTTGAAAATCAGCCTTATCAGCAGAAAGCAGAGGGAGATACTCTGTGGTTTAACAGAGTGATAGGCAGTGATTCAAAGATAAGTAAGTCCTTGTACAGCCATGAATCCCAGATTAAAAAAAAAAAAAGCTAAAACATTTTCATGTTTAGTGGGAGGAAGAAGTGTTTATACAGATGAGGTCTGGCAAGTGAGCTCTACTTAGGCTAAAGAGCATTGAGGTCAGTGCTCACATAGATTTACAATAGTACATCTCTACTGGTACACGCAGTTGTTAGTAATTAAAAAAAGATTATGTTTCATCTGCTGCTTTGCCAGAATAGCTTCCCAGGCAAGCACAGGGATGAGTGGGAGAAGGAGGTGTGCAGCAGAGGGCTTTTAGTGCTAGTGGGAGATGGCCTAACTAATCTGTGTGCACTTGTGTGGTTACTTAAAATAGTAATCAAACCAACTGAGCTAATATGAAAATGCTCTACTGAAGGGTTAGAGCGGAGAAACACGCAAAAAATCATCAAACCCTGGGTCTGTTTAGCCTGGAGAAGACTAAGCACGTATCTTATTAATGCTTATAAATATCTAATGGGTGGATGTCAAGAAGATGGTGCCAGACTCTTTTAAGTGGTGCCCAGTGAGAGGACAAGGGGCAATGGACACAAACAGGAACACAGGAAGTTCCACTTAAGCATAAGGAAAAATTTTTTTACTCTAAGGGTGACGGAGCACTGGAATAGGCTGCCCAGAGAGATTATGGAGTTTCTTTCTCTGGATGCTTTCAAAACCTGCCTGGACACATTCCTGTGCAATCTGATCTAGGTGAAGCTGTTCTAGCAGGGGAATTGGACTAGACGATCTCCAGAGGTCCCTTCCAACCCCTACTGTTCTGTGATTCTATGAGAAAAAAGGTCCTCTTCTTCCTTCACAGAAGGTGCTACCAAATATAAATGCTGATACTGTCTCTTGGTAGCTGTGGGATGGGAAAGAGATGAAGGAGATAAAGTGAGAAGTTCATCTCTTACTCTCCACCATGTTATGTTATAATGGAACGTCTTCAAATGCGGAGGACCCTTTGTGATTGAGGCACTGACCAAAAAAACATGTGGAAGAAGAAGCAGTGGCCAGTGAAGACCAGCTTGTGGCCAAGATGTGTCCCCCTGTGCCACCAGGTCACTGAGTAGCCGTTTGGCCTGATAAAGGAAAGCTTGTTGCTCTCTCAGTCACCTTGTAGATGTTTCTGGGAATGGTCAGTGAACCCACCACCCATACTTAGGAAATGAGGTGGCATTTTCTGACATTGCTTTTCTAGTAAAAAAAAATGCATAAGAAGCAATAATGGTATTAAAAGGAAAGATATAGGAAATTAGCCACTTTATTAAAAGGCAGATAAAGAAAAGCTAAATACTTGCCTAAGATCTATTTTGCTGCCAATGATTTCTGTGTGACTTTGCAGTATTATCTGGTTAGTACATTAACCTGTCAAACTGACTGCCAAAATACCCTGTATAGCTTCACAGCATGGAAACCACCTCCATTAACAAATATATCCTAAAATTTGCCTTCCCTGGAGTTGAGACTGAGGTGAAGAGGTTTAGCCTGACTTGAAAGTGAAGTTTCCTCTTCACTCTACTTAGTTTTTGATTGCAAGTGAATTGGCCTATGGGACTTTTCACAAATCCTCATAAATAATTTAATTAGTGAAATTGTTCAACTCATCACTGCCTTTCCTCATGTTCATCTTTATATGATATGGTTTCCCTTTTGTTACTTAGTGATGCTTTTGGAATCTCCCACGCATCTGGGAGGACATAACTTGTCTGGGCTTAATTGTTACAAACTCCATCATATTTACAAAATAGAATATGCCTTTTCCTCATGGACAGAAGGACAGTGCTGAGTTACATCATTCTGAATACGCATGAGTTTAAGGACATGATTTTTAGTGCTGTATAACTTCCACTGTAGTCATTACTTTGGTGGCTGAACAAGAATGATGAATATGGCTCATTGGAAGTCCTTGACAGGAATTAGTTATAATCATAAGTAAATAAGCTCAGAGTATTGTTATGCCTGAATCAGGTGATCTTTAATTATGGCTTGTTGAGTTACTGTTACTTGTTTCTATGCTTATCACCTTTAGCCCGATTGTAATTTGACTGGGTTGTTGATTAGCCTTTTTCAAAAGAGGAATGTTGCTCGTCACTGCTGATGTAATATGCTTGTGCTCGGGCTCTGGGCACAGCAGTCAGCAAGGTGTGAGCCTGTATGACAGTCCAGCAGCACGTGAGAACTCCTCAGTGAAATGGCTCTGGATACACATTTCAGGTGCCTCAGCAGCTCAGTCACTGGAATGAGCTTGTAGCCACTTAAAAGGACAGAGAGTGACTGGCCCCAGCTTTATTTTGAACAGACCTGCCTTGTAAGCCATTGGAAAACCATCTGTGAGCTGCTTAACCTTGATCATAATCTGTTTCTCCTGGTTGCTGAGGCAACTTTGTGCCAAAATGTGTTGGGGTGGATATAAATCTTCTGGTGGGACATGACTTCTTGGGTCACAGTCCCAGCTCGCTTACAGTAGGATGTCAGTTTCTACTTGTTCAAGGCAGTAAGGAATGTGTCTAAGTTAATTATTACTTGGGATTTCTGTACACCTAAGTCTCTGAAACAGGAAAACATTTTTAAACACTTCTGGCAGCACTGAGTCTTCTCTCATTTTCCTTATCCCAGACTGATTCTGCCATGTGTATTCATAATTAATTGTATCCAATAATGCACATGTGATAGGATCTTATTTGACAGGTGAAATGTTGGAGCAGTACAATTTAAATTTTTCTCCTGTTTTTACATTTCTCAGTAACTAAAGAATGTGCATGGTGCTAACACTTGTTGCAACTCCATAGTGCACCTGAAAATCAGTTTGTTTGGTTTTTGTACCTGAAATATCAGATTATGCCCAAACTCAGTGTGTTAATGTGTTGTGGTTTGGGGGGAGGAGAGGTGTTTGGCTTTTAAACAAAAAAAATTGTATTCCATTATCCTATTGCCAGAGCATATTTTTCACGCAATTGCTGGTAAGACTGTCTTTCTGACATGTGAAAGGTTTGCTTCAAAAAACTTCATTCCAAACCTCTGAAAGGCCAGATTCAGTCACACTGGCAAGCATAACTTCATGGAAGTGCTGCATCAGGAGAGCAAGTTTTAGTACTGGCAGCTCTGTAGACCAGTGTAACATTGAAGACCAGTTTACATCTTGCTTTTACACAATTTTAATATAGAGCCTCAGGAGAGGCTTTGAGACACAGACCTTCACTTGAATATTAGAGTTTCTTCTCCAGCTCTTCTTTATTGTGCAGAAACTATTTCCATCTGCAGAACCACACACTGAATGGCTCAGGTAGATAGAAAATGCTAAAGACACCACTCTTGGGTCTACCTGAATCATTGCAGACATCTGACTCCCATCTTGTCATTGTGAGTTCCTTTTGTAGTCATGGAGAGAAAGGGACACTTACAGGCATTATTCATCTTATCTGTAAAGCAGCTGGCTGAATTAGGTCAGATGAATCACATCCTAGAAGCAAGCGTTGGGTGACTAGCATAGACAGCCAACAGCACCATAGATGTTCTGACGTTAGTTGAGATGAGTCCTGTTTATGAGCATTGTTGGCAAGATCAAATGAAGCTATAGATCAAGAGCATGTCTAGCTTAGCTATTGTGTAGTAAGTGATCAGATTATCTATTTATCCATTTCTTACCCTTAAATAGGGTTCTTGATATTTCTATTTTTCTCCGAACTGAGCTTGCCTATCACACTACTTAGTAATCGTCCTATGGTATGTAACCATACATGACGTACTGATTATTGAAATAGAAACTTCTATGTATTCAAATGCCATCAGACCTGAGTCACTGAGACAACATGCAAAGTTCTCATTTTTCAATAATTCTTATAAAGCAGTAGTTAATCTTCTTTCTGTCAGCACAGTCAAATTGACAATTTATCGTCAATATGACATGTATTAATTTATTGAGTTAGTGTGCCTTTGGCTTTACAAAATGGTATTGACACCTTATCCTTAGAAACCGTGTTGTAGCCAGTGGAGTGAATCTGATGTAGAATAAAAATAACTGCTGAGCTTCACTGTGACATAACCAGCCATAGGAACTGGGATGAAGCTTCACCTTACCACAGTTTAGATGGCTATCCCTACTCTTGTGATGGGATTCATTGGACCCAAACATATCTCTATGAAGCTGAGAAGCATTATATCCTCTAACTGTCTTGTTCCATTCTTTGATGATTTTGGAACCTTGGGTGAGAGAGATAAAAGTCTGCACTTGGTAAGATGGGTCCCATTTTCCAGTTTAAATAGAAAAATGTTGGATATGAAAGTCAGGGAGGAATTAATTTTGTTGTGAGTTCTTGGAACACAATTATTGAAGGTTTAGTTGATTTTTGTCCTTTTTTGTTTGAAATATCATGGCATCTCTTCCAAGGTTAAACTTACAGACACGTTCATCTTGACAAAGTCAATCGTATTAAAAACAAATCCCGTACTGGAATTACCAGTTACATAACCTATGAAACCCTTCATTAAAGACCAGTTGTTGTAACTTCTAGTGTATAGAAATCATCATTGCTCTGCCAATTTCAATGTGTGTGCATCAATCCATGCCAGATGAGCATCTGGCCCCAAATGTTCAGTACATGCTTCTCAAGATGCTATTAAGAATGTAGTGAGAGGAAAGGATTATGTTAAATGCTGGTTTATTTCCGTATTGCTTCATTCACAAGAGATGCACTGAGAAAAGCAAATAAATTAACATATATACATATATATATATTTTAATCTTCCTAGTTCTTTCCATGTTCCTCAAGCAGGATTTTAGAACAGGAAGTCTAGAATGGGGAAACTGCTCATTTTGAAGGTTGGCTTCTGGGTCATATTTTATTTTGTATCATTTTATTTCTAAAAGGATCTACTGAATTCCTTCAGAGTAATGAGTTTGAACTCAGTGTCTGATGGTACATGAATAACCTCAGCTGCATGCCTTGGAATGATGGGACAGCAAGGTTGCTGTGCAGAGTAGTAGAGAATCTGAAACTTGAGTAAGGAAAAGATCCAGTTAAAACACATGCAAAGGGGAGAAACCATGACAGTGTTAAGTAAATGATCAGGTCATCTAGCTTAATTGCACATGTGAGGAAACCATGTAGGGTAACTACCTTCATCATCCCTCAAACTACTCCACAAATATTGCCTGATTAATCTTTTTAGCTATGTAAGCTTTGACCCCTATTTTGGAGATGTGAAAGCTACCACAGCATAAATAGCTGCTCTAAAGCCTATCAAATTAGTGAGAGATCTTGAAAAAATACTCTCTGAGTTTGAGATGAAAACTTGTATTTTCAAAAGTGGCTGCTAATTACAGAATTCCAATTAGTGATAGCTTGTACCTGAGCTTTAGAGAAAATGGTCACCTGTAGCTAACCTTTCAGGTTGATGCTTACTTTGAAAATACAGCCTTGCATATCTCAGGCTAAATACTGAATATAAGTAGCTATGTTTGGAGAGTTGTCTCTCCAATGTCTGTTAGCAATTTGCCCATTGCCATAAATCAAATTAGTTTTAGTCTGAATTCAGAAATGATGCCCAACCCCGTATTTATACCATACTGAACCTCAAGTTTTTTACTACCCTGGAATTTGTTTACTCTTAGATTGTATATTCATACCAACCTTGTGAAAACAGCAATTGCACTTACAGAATCATAGAACCATGGAATGGTTTGGGTTGGAAGGGACCTTTAAAGGTCATCCAGTCCAAACACCTTTCAGTGAGCAAGGAAATCTTTAAATAGATCATGTTGCTCAGGTCTGCTTAGCCTGAGTCAAAGCTTACCTTAGGAAAAATTCCTGTCTGCTCTTTGCACAAGTGGAGATATTCACCTCTCTTGTGATTCCAAGAGAAAGGCCATAACATAAATTGCAAATAGTCCACAGTGTCCTGATGGCATGCAACAGGCTCTTCAGACACTGGTATTTCAACAAGCCTGGTGCTGGGTTGTGTTCAGCCTCTGTCCTGAAAGATAAGACTCTTGGCTCTCCCTAGGCACTGTTTAATGGAAAGATTCAGAGTGGCCTTCATTTCTTTTCACTACTGTGTGAGAATATCAATTGGGCAACACTATAAAAACCCAGCAGGTTGTCAGCTTTGCATTTGCAATGAGGGTCTGTAGCCCTGGCATGGATTTTCCAGGTGTGCCCTCCATCTGCTGCAACCACTGACATCCCTTCTCTATTCTGATGCCTTTGTCTTCTTGGAACTTGCAATAAAGCATCCCTGGCCGTGGTCATTAGAGAAATAATGTTTACTAATCATTATCTTCAGCAATGCCAGCACTATTTATGATCCGGTTGTCTGCACTTCTGTTCTGAAGGAGTCTTTTCCTTCTTCAGGAAAGACTGCACTTCTTTGTAGTTTTGTCCAGACAAAGTGAGAGCCGCAGCAGAGCAGAGAGGTCTAGCTTGTTAGAAATGGGGGTGCCATTTAACTGACTGCTTTCAACACATCCATTTCTCTGGTGGCTCCCTTTTATGCACACGACCCACATCACTGGTCCTCATCTCAATGACCAGATCCACCGCTTTTTGCTCTAATTTTGCTTCTCTTCATCTGCTTGGACACAGTGGTTCCTGTCACCCACCACAGTCTGGCAGTAAGGGTTGATGTAGTCTGCCATAGCTTCCCATGAGCCTGTTGCCCCAGCTTCACTGTGCTGTCTGTCCTTGCTCTTTCCCTGAATGAAGTTCTGCTCAGCGCTGCACTCCTGGAGTGGGGGCATCAGGGGGCTGGAGGGAGGAAGGAGAGGGAGTACTCCCTTTGACATGCTCAGCTGTCATCAGACTTACTCAGCTGAAGGTTTTCTTCATGTAGGATCACTGGGTGAACAGAGAATCACAGGATAACTAAGGTTGGAAAAGACCTCCAAGATCATCAAGTGCAACCATCTACCTAACATTATCATGACCACTAAACCATGTCCTGAATTGTCATGTCTACACATTTTTTTTAATATCTGCAGGAATGGTGACTCCACCACCTCCCTAAGCAGCCTGTTCAGATGCCTCACCATTCTTTCAGTATAGAAACTTTTCCTAATATCTAATCTAAACCTTCCCTGGTGTAACTTACGTCCATTACTTCTCAACCTATTGCTAGTTACTTGGGAGAAGAAACCGATGCCCTCCTCACTACAGTCTCCCTTCAAGTAGTTGTAGAGAGCAATGAGGTCAACCTCCTCTTCTCCAGACAACAATCCCAGTTCCCTCAGCTGCTTCTCATAAGACTCCAGACTCCTCACCAGCTTTGTTGCTTTTCTCTGGGCCCATTCCAGACCTCAGTGTCTTTCTTATAGTTTATTCATTACTCTTTCAGCAACTGTCTTAGCACACTTGTGTTTAAAGTGAAGTACAGAATGGTAAGGAAAAGTTGTGTCTTAAAGAAACTGTTTCTCACAGGTGTTTGTAAGATGCTTAAGTACTGGAGGTGTAAGATCTTTAAAAAGACCTGCTTTTCAAAAACTTTTCATCCTCCTCTGAAAATCAGAGGTCTTTGATTAGGCAGAGGAAAATTGAGGCATTCAAAATGATTATACTGTTGTTTTTGAACATCTCTTTGGATTCAGAGGACTAGCATGTAAGAGTCATCCTGTGATATTTAGCTGACAAAGAGTCTTTCTCTTATTGTCCCTTCTTTTTTTGCGTAAGTAGATGAAAACTTTACTTCATTACAAACTCAAAAGGTGTATTCCGTTATATGAATCCTAATCCCAGCAAAAAAAAAAGAAAATGAAGCACAACTCTGCCTGTCTTTCCTTACACCAGAAGACACTGATACATCATCAACATTAAGCTGAAATCAGATGTCACACTTGATGTATTTTACAGCAGGCTGCATAAAAATACTTTTTATATTTGTTAAGGTTCATCTCAAGGTTTGTTTCAAGGTGAAGCTACACAACAGTTTTGATAATTGTCATTAAATCATTACAACCCAGACCATGGGACTGCAATTTTCACATTGATCCTCCCCTGTCAGCAGCATCGACATGGGCTGGCATGTGAGAGCATCACTGCAGCAGAACCCCGACATGTCCCCAGCTGCTGGCCAGTGCCTCTGGTAGCTCTTACCCAACAGCAACATTGACAACTTAATAGCTGATCTGATGTGGAGAGCTGTATCAGGTGAAGCCGAGCAAGACATTCAGAGGAGTGCTGTATGCATGTATGTATGTATGTATAGAAAGGGTAGAGCAAGAGAAGAGGCACGGATTCATTGACCAAGACTGCTGACTCCCAGGAGTAGTTCTCTGCCAGCTGCTTCCATCAACTTTAAGTACAATGGACGTTTATGATAATCCATTGGGAATCTTTACCGTGATTCAGTGAGTAAGCTAATATATCTGTACTTTATTTCTAAGTTAATGGGAATATGAATATTTAAATATATGCATGCTTTTCAAGGGCCATATGGTTTTAAATACCCATACTTCTTTGTCCTTAATGATAAGACATGTTTTGAAATTACTTAGTTAAACAGTGAAAATAGTTTGACCTTTGAATTAAACTAATCTAAGTAGCATTTCAACAAACGGTAACACAGACATCCTAGATATAATTTATTGAAAATGCCATAGAACTGCAGTGAACTTCAGAAAGCAAAGCAAAGAATCAGTTATTTTCTTTCTCCAAAGAATGCTGACTCTCTGAGAAGTCTTAAGAACCCTTAGCTCTTCTAGCAAGCATGAATTTATTTCACAAATGCATTTGAAATATCCTGAAAGTTGTGAAGATAATTTCCCATTACCCTGCATGGTGCATTTGTCTTTAAAGAACGAGCTAATATCTTATATAAATTATTCAAGATTTCACTGTATTGTATGTATATTGGGTCACAGCACAGGAAATGTTTGTTTAAAGTGTGTCTCACTGCATTTATTTGTCAAAGGAGGATGTCCAAAACTTAGGAGCGCTGGGAGTCAGTATGCCTGGATTCTGCTTCCACTTCCAGCAAAGGCAACAATTCAGCCAAATACACACATTAGGTACTTTTTTTTCGAGTCAGTGGTTTTTCATCTCAAAAATGTAAAACTAGAACTTGATGAATAGCTGCGTGGAAGGAAATAAAATCTGCATAAACCAAATCCTCAAGAATTGTAAAGCTTTGGATTCAGCTGTTTCCTTTCTACTTGAATAGAAGTGTATTTTCCTGGGGAACTGGACTGCAGATGAAACAATCTTCTCTGGGTCTTTCAGTAATGTTTTTGGGTTTTTGTCTCTGGTTTGTTTGGGTTGTTTTGGGGTTTTTTTTTTGTGAATTATGTAAGTTCTTTTGCCTCTATTTAATCTTCCATAAATGAGACAAAATAAGATAAGCCTGAAGATATCTGTATGTTTTCATTAACCATATGATCATGGGATTTGTGTATCTTTTCCTTCTGCATTGTTTCCTCTTCATTACTCTTTGTCATCTTCACTTATTAAGGCAAGTTTCAAAGCTATGCTATAAATGCTTTTGAATAGGGACCTTGTCTTTGCAGGTCTCCAATGAAAAGGCTAGAATATTCTGAAGTGCCTTAAAGTGAAAGCTAGAATTCTGAATAGCTTCTTTATTAACCTAAACTCCATCCTCCTCTCCTGGCACACAAATGCAGGTGCGCCACTGCTGTGAGGTTGGCTTATCCCCTCTTTCTGGATGCTGCAGGTGAATACAAGAACTGGGTAGACTGGGAAAAAAAACCAAAGGGGGGGTGAGAAATAAAAAACAGAGACACGAAAAGGATAGGAAGTACAGAGCCATATTCATAAATATTTCCCTTTCCCCACCTTCCCTCTCCAAAGACAAGAAAACAAAAACTGAGCCCGGAATAGACAATGCAGCTGGAATCCAAATTGGCACATTCCCAGGAGCAGCAGAGGGAGAGGAGAGCCACTTCAGCTCCAGGCACACAGGGGACCTGCTTGGGGTAATGCTGTTGTCCTTGGTCTCGCAGAAGCTCTGCATACTTTGTCTTTGAGGCCTGTTGAGCTGCTATGTAAAGCAATGCAACTACTGCCAGGCTAAAGGAGTATAGCAACTGAACCCCTTCAGGAAGGTTTTCCAAATAAAATAATGGAAAGATAGAATCATCTTGCTCCTTTGCATTTCAATGGGGCTGAAGTGTGTTTTCAAATTCACATTTTTTCAGTAGTGGTTAAGGGCACCTTAACCCCAAAGACTGTGTACAATGGGTACAGCTATTAAAGTACATATGCATTGGAGTTATTCTCAGCAGGCTTAGAACTGCTCATTAAATGTGGGGAATTTTTTTCAGTTTTTTTTTTTCAAATGTAACTCTTTGAGTACATTACGTCAGAACAAAAGATGCCTGGAATGCGTGGGCAGTGCTTATGCAGGTTCTACAATAGAGCCATGAGTAAGAGGGAGAGTTCTCTCTTAAGCATATTCCCCTTAAAACATGAAGAAAGCTGGCAAGTCCTGCACAAGCATAAGTAGTATTGATGAGGAATTTAGGAGCTTAAAAAAACCCCCCATATATATTCAGACACAGTCATTACAGTCTCAGTTATTATCTGGATGAGGAATGCCAGGGATAAAAAAGGGATACACAGTGAATTAAATGTAGGCTCTTATATAGTCATCAAGTCCCTGTATCATCTGTTGCAAAACAAGAATTCAGTCATTAGAGAGGTAGGCTGAGCTTTTTCCAGAGAACCCAGCTATCCCTCTGGAAGTCAGTAATATAGCTCCCTAACTGCTTGTGAAAAACCTACCCACAAAGCTTGATTAGGTATATGCTCCTTGATATAAATGGCTGAGGCTTCATCCCTATGAAAGCCCTTTATGTCTATAAACAACAGTGCTGTGCTGCTCTCAGAATGGAGACAAGCAAAGAAAACCCCATCAAACCAAACCAAACCAAACCAAACCAAACCAAACCAAACCAAACCAAAAAGATAAAAAAAAATCAGTATAACTTATTGTCTTCTTTGCAACAGTTGAGCAGTGAGGGTCACGCCTGTATATCGGGGTGTTTTTCTGATTCTGTTTTTGACATGTTCTTCTGTGAATGCCAGTCAAGCTGACTGAAGTGAGCTTGCAGGAATTTAAACAGAGGAGTCAGCTTTTTGGAAAACAGTGCTTGTAGTTTCTGTGATTTGGCAGCAATAAATATCTCCCCTCTGCAGCCGCACAGTGCTGTCCCCAGAGCAACACTCCTGACTCACGAAGCATCGTAAGAACAGACATCCCTCCACGGACATGCTCGGAAGATGACAATCTCTGGCCTGAGCCGAATATGCTTTAGGAGCCAGTCAGTATCAAATAATGACAGAAAAGGCTCATGATGTCAAAGAACTTCAAAATCAGTGATTTGTACTGCTCATTTTTAAACTTTCAAATTACAAAAAGACAAGTATTTCCTGATTTGAATCTCTTTGAGAGATTTAATTACATAATGGGAAAGGAGGCTGTAGTCTTACCTTTTCCAAGGGAAAAAAAAATCTCAGTAGCAGTCATAGTTGTTTATCAAACTTAATAGTCTTGTGTTTAACCCTGTACAGAAAGGGTGAGAAGAAAATGATCATAGAATCATAGAATGGTTTTGGTTGGAATGGACTTTAAAGATCATCTAGTTCCCCCCTGCCACAGGCAGGGACACCTGCTGCTAGATCAGGTTGCTCAAAGCCCCATCCAACCTGGCCTTGAACACTTCCAGGAAGGGAGCTTCCACGGTGTCTTTGGGCAACCTGTTACAGTGTCTCATCACCCTCATAGTGAATGCATTTATTAACTTTATGCTTTTATTAACTTTTAATAACTCTACAGTCAGAATCTCTTCCTACACAAAGGATTTCCCTGGACAAAGACCACTCCTAAGAGATCCGAAGGCATTTTTGCATTAGCAGTTTAGTTCAGACTGGGAGCGTACTTGGGAAGCAAATATCCTGTTGCATTTACTGTACTTGCATTCTACGTGTAAACTGGTCTTTGAACACAAAAACTGGATGCCACTCTGATGAAACCAGATGGGGTCCAGCAAGGCACTTGTTATACAACAACCACTGGGCATTCTGTGTAGGGCCCAAATGAGAGATAGTCTGAAGTGAAATCCTTACAATGTGTACAGGGTGGCCCTCGGCTCCTCTGTGCCTAATATTTTGCTCTATAGATCCACTCCAATTACACTGTGCTTCCTGCTAATGCAGAGATGCCCTATACTTCTAAAGGGGACAGCAAAACCAGGCTGGCATTGATCCAGATCAGCTATTAGCTTGCCAGCCTTTGCAGTAGTTTGCACTGAGGTTATGGAGAGGTACTGAGCAGGAAATCTATGACTGCAGTGTGAGTGATGTTTAAAGCAGTTTTTAGCTCTAGGTTAGATGAGGGTTTTCAAAAGAGTGGTCTTAGTGACTTTTTTTGCTGCTAGATAAGATGTGTTCTTTCTTTTCTTCTTTTCTTTTCTTTTCTTTTCTTTTCTTTTCTTTTCTTTTCTTTT